>BCHH01000008.1:2295711-2596649 GCA_001599595.1 Beverwykella pulmonaria | reverse complement strand
AGTCAAGGATCCTCAAGGATCCTTGTATCTTAGAACCTTAAGAATATCATCACCACACAAGCAGGACACTAATACTACGGTATTGGAGCCCACTGCTACGTGGTAATACATTCAACCAGTCGATTACCTCTACTGTGACCGTGAATAACCTCGGGGTTACCGACACTTACAGCACACGTAAAATTGTATAATATTCGACTTGGAGTTTCCTCGCGTTACTTAACTATTTATCGATGTTCGTCTCATCCAGAGAATCCTTTCCGAAAGTCAAATCCCTCGTGAAAAAGTGCTAAAATCATGACAAAATGACCCATTTCCCCCTCACATACTACTCCATAGTGAAGTTTAATTCTCGCTGAATTTATTTTACAGACGCATGAAGCAACATCATGTATAGATTCGTGATCATCTTATCGTGATTGGAAGCGGCAATAGCTTTGTTTGCCCAGACTCGAAGAACTTGGGATAGCGAGAGGTCAAGTGCTCTAATGTCCATGCATTATGAGAAAACTAGCGTATACTCTATTGGAACACTATGAAATGATCGTATGAGCAAGAAGTGCGCTTCGCTACACATGTCTTCATTTGGTCCGGATAAAAAGAAGAAAATTAGGCGAGTGGCGCTTAGGAGTCAAAGAGGGACAGTGTCACTTAACAGAAGACCACGGCAAGACGTCGCACATTCGACGCATAAAATATAAAGGCTCCTTGACAATCACGTTTGATATTGCCTTGGCTGATACTTGACTTTAGCAACGAAATATCTATACCTGGCGCTTGGTGACAGGTCCAAAGGCTTGTCTCTGAGCGCCAAGGGCGTGAATTGCTCCTGTCCTACATATATTAGTCTATAAACTGACTAGGCTATCAGTGATCCACGTCATTTGTTGTAAATAATTGATCGAGGTATGAGAAGATCAAATCTCCTGCTCATGACAAGGCTGACATTCAGCCCTAACCAGAAGTGCGAAGCTGAAGAAAGCCACAAAACGCCTCACAGCAGTCAATACAGGTGGTGTTACTACGGCATCATTTAAATAAAGAATATACAGCGATATCTTGTCTGCCTTGAAATTCCATCCAAGTTTTGCATCTTTGAAGAATATCTTATGGCTTTGTTGCCGCATATTGTTACTATGCTGCTTAGCATAGATCCAACGGCGCTGAACATGCTACTAGCAGCTTCAAGTATAATTAAACTGATATCGCCTGCCCGTGCAGCCTCTTGTTATACGCCCAATGGCACGGAAGTTCCTTCAGCTTACCAACCATGCCATCCCGAGCGTGTCAGCATGTGCTGCGCTCTCGATCGAGATTATTATGTGAATGAATGCCGCAATGACGACTTATGCCTTCAATCAAATGGATCCTACATCTGGCGCGAGAGCTGCACAGATCGTACCTGGAAGAGTCCGCAGTGCTTGAAGCTATGCGCAAGCGGAGAAGGTTCAGCCTCAAGCTTTTTACGGTAGCATAGGCTGATAATAGCACAGAAGATGTCGTTAACAGCAACAGTGGAGATGTCGTCATTACCGTATGTCAAGACGGAAGCTACTGTTGCGGCTACAAAAATGATCTCTGCTGTGAGAATAACCACGGATTCTGGATGGCAAATGGCCAAGTATTCGATATAAAACCTAGCGGTATGGTGCTTGGCCCCTGGTCTACATCTTCTGTAATCGCGTCGGGAACAAGAACGCCCTCCATCTCAGTGCAGGGCCCAGCAACATCAATCACAACAGTATCAGTTGCTCAACCGTCGTCCGCAAAGCCAAGCTCAATTGTTTCACCGACAATACTACCTTGTAATGATCCGTCCTGGATGCCATCACCCGAGAACTGGGATTCAGAACAAGTGGATCGGAAACTAAGAGATGCTGAGGTTAATTGGGGTGGTGGTACGTCTTTTGTCGAATACATCTCAACTCTGACTGGACAGCATGGACAGAAATGTGGCATTGGACATATAGGAACGTGCACGGTTCCAGACTGCAATGGTATGGTACCTCAAACTCAGAGAAAGTGTTATTTGATAACATAGGAACAGCGTTCCAGAGTTCTGGTGGAGCAAAGTGGGCATACTTTGTGTCCATTAGCATTCTTGAAATGAACACATTTCTCAACATTATACATGTAATGTCATCACTACATAACAAACCACAACCCTCTGATCCATATCTCAGAGCGGAATCGACGCCGGTAAATCTGACCTAAGCCTAGTCGTCGAAAAGATGACAAGTGACTTCTTCCATTTCAAACCACAACCAACAAAGAAACCCATATGGCCCTGGATTGGTGCATTGGTCTCAACACTGTTCTCCTTTGTACCGGTTCCAGTGAAACCCATCGCGGCTCCCCTTGTGTCGGCAATTAGTGGGAGTGCTGCTGCGTTTGTCAATGGGGGACTGGCTACCATTGCACCTGACTCGAACGATCCACAGTATTACACTGCCCCTGTTTAATATATGTCTTACTGACAATCGTAGCGCATTTTACTTGGGCACTATACAAGAGCTTGGTGTAACGCTCAAGGATCTCACATTCAATACCACACAAGCGCTAGACATATGGGCTGAAACTCTATTTGATGGAAATGCAGATTCTTCTGGCAAAACTATTGTGTAAGCTCTGCTTGAACCCACAAAAATACAATCTGAGTCATTGTAGTGACTACTTTGGCGGCGGTCGATATGCCCTAAGCTATAACATTCGAGAGACTGATATGCAAAAACTCTACTTTCAGATTCTGGTTTCCAACGTCGTGAATGAGCAATGGAGGTGGGTAGCTTACGCTTTGACCGATATCATTGTATCGGCAACTGACGATGATATAGGAGCCCAAACGCTACTACACGACAGTTTGTTATGTGCGCAAATGGCACAATTCCATGCACGGATCACTCTGTCTATAGTGAAAATGGCCGCGCATGCTGTCTGTTTAGTCTGGCAGAGGACGGGAAATATGTAACACCTCCCGGGCTGGATGCCCTAGGGAACGCAACGTTCAACATAATGGCATCGGTAAGTTAGCCCTACGTCACTCTATATTTGGTCTGTTTCCACTTAGACACTAACCAGAACATACACAGGATATCACCGCCAGCAGTCTACACTCCTACGTCGCACAAGGCCTAAACTACACACTCTCCTCCTATAACTCCCGCATCGCAGCCTCCCTCGGCACCGGCAACACGACTTCAGCCTTTGACCAAGGCGTAGCATTTCAGGGCACCTGGACTATTCCCGTCTGCGATGTCGGTAGCAACACAAATTGGGTCCAGAACGGGAGCACCGGTGGTATGCCATGCTGCTGTGGCCCGCGTCATGATGGTGTTTCATGTACAGAGACTGATAATTTCATATTTGCGGCCAACTTGGCGGAATGGGGAAAGTTCTATAATGACTGTAAGGCGCAATACCCGGGTTTTCACGGCCCAAAGAAGAGTATGAGTGTCAGGAGTAGGGAAGAGGTGAGATGGTTGGGTGTTCTTGGAGCATCTCTGACTGCTTGGAGTCTGTTATAGTCTGAGTGGTATGATCGTAGCTCCATCCATGAGTGCTGAGAAGGCATTCAGTATTTTCAACATCTCTTGCACTCTCCAACATGTTTTGGAATGTAGCATATTTCGAGATTATGCCCTGAACTGAAACGAAGAAAGTGTGTGGTAATCCAGAATATACAATTTCTTTTATTCCTCCAGCTACTAAATTTCTACATACAGGGCAGCCTCGAAGCTTCACAAAGAATGCTTTGGGCAGTAAACCTCAATTGGGCACGTTTTATTCGACGACCTACTTGAGAAGGATCGGGTATAAATATCTTCCTTGAGAGGAGGGAAGACGCATTTTATATGTACTCTAGGATAGACCTTTTTATATAAAAGATCTGCCTCTTCACTCTCTACCTCTTTCCCTACACATAAAGTTCAGCCCGTACGTTCTAAAGCCCTAAAAATATCCATGGTTATGCGTTCCGTGCACGTATTCAAGAAGACGAGTTTCAACGAACCATATTCTCGCTGTTATCATGTGTTCGTACAAGACTGTGCTATAGCAAATTGAGTCTGACCAATAGAATTTGATTGAAAATGGTTAGTCTATGAGTGAATGTTGGTGTACTGATATAGAGACAACAAAGGGAGCATATAGTCTTCACACCTCTCTTTCCTCAACCCATTCACGATACGCCCAACCTCCAACCTCCACCCTCCACTAAAATGACATGGACAGCACAGACAAGTTCCAGACCCCCCTCGCGTTGATTCAAAATCAGATCAGTGATCTTCTTGCCGATATCGCTTGTCCAATCCACAGCCTTGGGAAATTAGCCCTTGTCAAAGCGGGGAACAACCCACATGTTACTCGATCAGATTGCCATCGCACCCCGCAGCTAGCGTGTATTAGCGTACGCGGGGTGTTGCATGAGAGTATGGTTGCGGTCACATCGCGGCTGCAAGTGGGGCAAGGCAGGCGCGTGCAAGGGTAGCTATCGGGTGAGCGGATTGGGAAAGACGGGGTGAGCGTGCGTGCTGAGTGGTTTTAGAAAATTTGCGTGTCCAAGAGGCAGAGTACGCAGACTGTGCATTATTGAAGGAAGCGAGCGATAGATGTTGAGACACAAAGACCAAGCGGGAGTTATTTATTTCGTCATAAACCGTCCATTCATTTGTTAAGTAAAGGTTTTGGTATCTAGTATGTACAGCGTAATCGGTCTTCCACCAAACCGCACCCCCAGGAATATAAGTGAACGTCAGTATCCACCCATCCATCCATTTCGCCAAAGGTATCATTAGATTATACACGCACGTGCGCAGTTCAGCTGCCAGCAATTCACCACCAATCGCCCTGGTCCTGCATGGCAGCAGCGACCTTCTTGAAACCAGCAATGTTGGCACCGGCGACGAGAGACGGGAATTCGCCCTCAGCGGGGGTGGCGTACTCCTTCGCCGTGGCGAGGCAGTTCTCGTAGCATGCCTTCATGATACCCTTGAGCTTCTCGTCGACCTCCTCGGTCGTCCACTTCAGGCGCGCGGAGTTCTGGGCCATCTCGAGACCGGATACGGCGACACCGCCCGCATTGGCGGCCTTGCCGGGAGCATACCAGATGGCATCGCTCTTCTTCTCCTTGCGGTGGGCCTCGAAGACATCGATAGCCTCCTGTGTGCACCCCATGTTGGAGCCCTCGGCGATGAACTTGGCGCCGGCGTCAATCAAGGCCTGGGCCTCATCGCCAGACACCTCATTCTGGGTCGCGCTTGGGAGAGCAATGTCGATCTTCTCAACGTGCTTCCAGGGACGGGCTCCCTCGATGTACTTGAAGTTGTGGTTCTCAAGGTCGGTGAGAGACTTGCGGTTGAGCTTGAGGGCGGCAATGTTGTTGATGTGCCCCGGGGTGAAGCCCTTGTCGTCGGTGGCAATCAGGGCGCCCTTGCTATCGGAGAGCGAGACGACAATGCCGCCGAGCTCGATGACCTTGAGAGCAGCGTATTGGGCGACATTGCCGGAGCCGGAGATGGCGACGCGCTTTCCGGCGAAGGAATCCTTGCCTCCAGACACATACTTGATCATGTGCTCGACATACTGTCTGCTGTTAGCGTCGTCTTAAGCCGTGCTCTCATAGGGTAGCGTACGTAGACGAGACCGAAACCGGTAGCTTCGGGTCGGATCAAGCTTCCACCCCACGATCCACCCTTGCCAGTAAGCACGCCCGCCCATTGGTTCCGCGCAGCCCTGTACGTGCCGAACAGGTAACCGATCTCGCGTCCACCCACGCCGATGTCACCAGCCGGCACATCGGTGTCAGGGCCGATGTGCTTGGACAGCTCCCTCATGAAAGCAACGCAGAACTTGCGGATCTCGTTGTCCGACTTGCCCTTGGGGTCAAAGTCGGCGCCACCCTTGCCACCGCCCATGTTGACTAGCAGGATTCGTTAGCCCCCGGGATAGAGCTAGCGCTCGGCAAAAAGAACTCACGTCCAGTTAGAGCATTCTTGAAGATCTGCTCGAAGCCCAAGAACTTGAGGATGGAGAGATTGACAGTTGGGTGGAGTCGGAGACCGCCCTTGTATGGGCCAAGAGCGGAATTGAATTGCACGCGGTATCCCTTGTTGACCTGGCACTCGCCCTTGTCGTTCTCCCAGACCACGCGGAACTGGATGATGCGCTCGGGGATGGAGACCACCTCGAGAGCCTTCCTGTACTCAGGGTTCTTCTCGAAAATGGATGAATTCTCGAGGGTGGAGACGAGCTCTGAGCTTCCATTAGCTGCACTGCTTGTGTAGAGAGGGTTCGGAGCTGGGGAAGCTCCATTGAAGGTCAGGTCAGGTCAGGCCAGGCCACGTACCCTTTCTGGCTTGCTCAAACTCGGGCTCGGCCATTGTGAGTAGCAATTGGAGTGCTTGGGGTTGGAGAGGCGGTGGAGTGGGAGGGCAATTAGGTTGTGAAGCTGGGGGAGAGGGTGAGGAGGAGGAGGGAGATTGAGAGGCAGAGGTGGAGCAAGCCCGTGTTAAATAGACGTGGTTGAGCTATGTGTTGGCGGGGTTGTTGGTGGTGCTCGAGGTGAGAAAACAAAGTTGCGCGGCGACCAGGTGCTTGAACGTCATGTCGCCCAATGATGGACATCGGACCCGTCCGCCAGTGGTGGAGAGCTGCATGTTTGGATTTCTGGTATGCAAAGTGTGGTGTGTTTGTATGCTGATAAGGATTCTGGACCAATGGCGACCCCGCGCCGGCGAGGGCGGACGGTCACGTGCGCGCGGGTGAAGACAGGGCGAGCGAACGAATTCACAATTGCGCGCCGTCATCCCGACTCGTCCCGAAACCGGCCGCTCGGCCTCTTACGTCGCGGTTTCTTGGGTAGGTGGGAGGAGGTGGGAGAAGTGGGAGCCGGGTACCCCGCGGTGCGCGGAAGTGTGGCACCTCGCAGTCTTCGCTGCAGGCAAATTTTTTTTTATCTGCATCGGCTCACCACGCCACCAGAGCCAGCCCTCACAGCCCTCGTAGCCCTGCCAAGCCATCGACCCATCGCCCATTCCAGGCTCTCCAGAGCTCCCCACCACCGTTGTCGACGCACACAAACCCCCACGTCTAAGTGTGTTCCCTCCGCGCTCACGGGCAGTCCGTCGGGTCCCAGTCTATTAAATCACCTGTTAGCAGCGAGAGGGGAGCAGAGCATTGAGGCAAATATCGAGGCACCGAAGCCGCTCGCGTGGAGGTGGGAGGTGGGAGGTGTGGAGTTGAAGAGGGGCAGCTCACCGGTCACCAGATACTCGTCCAGGTTGTCCATCCTCTCCATGTCTGCATCCTCGATGGAGAAGCCCGCAATATCCGCATTCTCGACCATCCTCTCCTGCCTCACACTCTTTGGCAGAGGCACGTAGCCGTGCTGGAGACTCCACCGGACCAGTAATTGACTTGGTGAGCACCCATACTTGTTGGAGAGCGAAACAATGGTCGCGTGCTTCATCCGCAACGCTCGTACCAGGGGAGCGTACGCCTCCACAACAATGCCATTCGCCTGGCAAAAGGATGTAATGTCTTTTCTGGTATTGAAGGGATGCACTTCAATTTGGTTGACAGCGGGGGGGATTCTGGGGTTGGAGGCCAGAAGCTCTTGCAGCTGAACAGGGATGGTCAGTATACGTATGCGTGAACCATCGGGGTCAGCTCCTGCACCGTGGCGCATACGAGAAGAGACGTGGGTCGAGCAGATGCTCTGGACCTGTCGTCGAAATCCCCTCTCAGAGCGTCGCCGCTCGTATGCACCGGCATCCGTCTCCGTGGTAAATATACAAAAATGGACTTGCATGCTTGACCCCGTAGTTAGACACTCCACCAATCTTGACCTCGCCGTCGTTGATTGCGTCCTCAACAGCTCGCCAGCTCTCCAGTCTCGCCTTCTTGCCACCGTACGGCGAATGCAACAGGAACAAGTCAATATAGCCCAAACCGCATTCCTTGACGGAGTGCTTGATAGCCCTGCGAGCTGTCTCGTATGCGGAGTTGGACGCTAGCTTGGAAGTATAGTGGATTTGCTCGCGCTTCAAATTGTCTGTATTCGCGTCGCTGGATAAAAAGTCCAGGATGGCTTGCCCAGACTCAGCCTCATTGTCGTACATTTGAGCAGAGTCAATGCTAGCGATGCCTATCGTCAACTGTTGTGCAAGGGCTGAAGCGACTCCATGACGTACCCTCGATAGCCAGCCTGCGGGCGTGAGCTGCATGTTATCGACTCGTGGCCAGAGCAAATGGTCCGATTCATACCTCGAGAGCCCAGCGCACTGCCTGAGAAGTCTCATGGCCTGACATCAAGTATACGCCCAGATGGATTGTGGGCATGGACAGACCATTGGAGAGCTGCAAAAGGGGTCAACCTGGGCGTCTTTTTGTGCAACGTTGATGAGACGGGCCTTGGTGCGCGAGGCGAGTGAGAAGGACTGCTGAGCCATATTGGCAGCTGTCGTCCAGTAGCCAGCAGGATCTTCGATGCCGCAAAAGGTCAGATAGGCGAGCCACGAGGTAGTGGGATTGGGAGGGAAGGAGGACACGAGGGCACGATGATGCAGACGATGCAGATGCTGCAGGTCACCTTGTCATCATGGACTTGCTCGGCTATCCCAGTGCCCTCTGGGTTAGTGTAGTCCCGACGGCGTGGTTAAGGGTTTACAGCCCTGGAGAGGGGCAAATTCTTTACGCCGCACGCGGTAATAGTGTGGCTGTGCTACGTGCCTGAGGCCCTGGTCAAGCTGTGAAGACGCGTTTCATGTGTAGCAAGCATTTAGAGTTGTGGCTGGGGTGACGTACAAGTGTTCCAGCACCTTGCCCATAGTGGGTGGACTGATAGGGTGGTCGCTAAGGACGCATGGCTCTTTTGGGCCGGCAACGACACAGAACCGCACGGGGCGCATACGACTTGAGCACACAATCAAGCCCTACAAGTCCGTGATGCCATTGCTGGCGTCGCTATAGGAAAGCGCTCTGCTCGCCTCATCCCAAAGCGAGTTGCCTGTGCGGTGCCTTGCCGCGTTGGGTGCATCGTCAATCCACCCTGTCGGCGAAGACGGCCAGACAGAGACTTTGCGAATGCTCGCGGGCTGCTGCGCGCGCCTGGCTGACAAAAACAAACAGCCGAAGCCATTCGTGAACTGCGCGGTGGGTGGCCATCGGCCTGGCCCTTTTTCCTCTCGCGCGCTCCGAAATCGAAGCCGCTCGGCAGCCTAAGCGAAAACGCAACAGCCAGCAGCTGCTCCCGGGACCTGGCACTCTGGGGTAAGTCGGACGCAGCACGGCACCACGAGTCTCAACAGTCGCGACACTGCGCGGAAGGGCAGCTGAAACGCACCGCCATCGCAGTCGTGATTGGTGCGCGCGCCATGGTGTTGACGACGACTGCCCAAGGCCCGCATCTGCACTTTAAGCTACACCACCACCACGGCGACCGTGAACGACAAAGCCACAGCAGGCTCGCAGAGGCGTCCGTTCATTGGCCCAGCGCACGCATTCTGGGCAGATCTTGCCAGGGGGACCTTTGCGCCTCGACTCGATTTTCTCAAGGATCATTTGGAAAAGAGAACCGCTCAATATTTGCATCGTAGGAGGCGCCCGAAGCCACAGCCGGATCCGATCTTGCGCTGCTCATGGAGCGCGCCTGGTAGATATAAACCTCGAATCCTGCTATACCGTCATTCCACTCAACGCTTGCCATTGACAGCCGCCTTCCCATCGTTGCGCCGTTGCTGCTCGCCAGCGTGCACGTGCCCTTCGTCGTTGAATTCCGCTCCATCATTCTAGACCCCCAAGAGCCTCATCAAACTACCGCTAGTCGGCGTGCTGACGTCGCTGCTCCGGGGAGACCATTCCGCCTCGCCACGTGAGTTAGCCGTTTAAAACTGGTCTTCCTCCTCCTCGGCCGACAAACGCGCTAACATCGCTCGCTCCTGTAGTTCACTCCTTCCTGCAGTAGTCCATCATGTCCAACCCATTCACATCGGCCTTCTCCCAGGGCTACCCCACCTTCCACGCGCGAGGGCCTCCCTTTACTGGTGCCGCCAGCTCTTCGTCTGGGGAGTCTAGCGCGGGCCAAAATGCAGCCGGCACGCCTCAATTCGACATCTTCGAGTGGCACCCCGCGTATCAGAGCTGCCAGCGTTACTTTCTCGACCACGCCCAGCACGACAACGGCGTCCAAGCAGTGGCCGCCCTCATCAACATCTGCCTGCCTTTCCAATGGACGACGAACCCCATCATGAGCTCCACTGCACCCCTTCCTCACCCTACAGGACCGGGAGCATACAACATGCCATGGCAAAGACCTGGCCCCGTCGCCAACTCCAGAGGCCAGCCGATCCCGACCTGGGTGTCCCTGGTGCCATACATCCGACGCCTCGTTATCACAGGAATGGACAGAGAGGGCGTTATGCACGGCTTCTTCGGGGACGACTGGAGGAAAGGCGTCGGCCCGGTACACGAATGCGAGCGCCGCAACTACCTGTTCGCGGCTAAGAGCGTTGGGTGGGCCAAAGTCAAGTATCAGTACGACATGTCCCCGCATGAATCGGTTCCGTTCCTCAAGCCCCTTCAGGACGTCCAGCTAGCCGAAATCGAGGGCGCCGAGAAGACCTGGAGTCAGTGGCTGGCTATGGAGGATTGGATGGTGGGCCCGCGAGCGCCTGATGTGGACGACCAGGCACAGGAAACCAGCCGTCGCGGCGAGTCGTGATTTTGGCCTTGGAGTATGGCGTCAAACTGTCGGTTGTTTGCTTGGGGCTTAATCGCGTGCGCTCAGCGAGGCATGGCATGGCTGGCGTTGGAATGCGACTGCATAGTTGGCCCGCACAGTGGCCCGATCTGTCTGCTTAATTAGGAATGTATACATCCGATGGACATCCATATTGAAATGGTACCAAAATCGGGATCAGCAATGATCTGCCTGGGTAGTGGTTGGCCCGAGGGAAAAAAAAAAAAGAAAGCAATTTGCCAAGCTGGTGTGTGCGACCCACCAGCCACAGTCGGATACGTGCAGCAATGCCTGATATAATTCACTTGGAACCAATAATCTCTCCTGCCGTGCACTAAGATATGGTAGGGCTATGTCAAGCCTTTTAACTGCTCCTAGACTGCGAGCTGGTGGTTAGTCAAACGGCCCTCCCCAATCATGCACGGCCGTAAATGCTGACTGCGCAGGCGACGATTAACTACCCACATGCTGTGAGAGGGTAGTTGTCTTCGGGGCCTCCCAATTTGAGGGTTATATAATTAAAGTTGGCACTATTGTGCATTCCGATTGTCTTGGACTGGACGCGCGCGTCCGAGCTTCTGTCACTCTGCAGTAGCCGCCAAGCCATGATCGGCTGCGAAACCTCCCTACTCTGTGTATCCACGCCCACCTCGTCCCTTTCACAACCACCAACCACCAACCACAGCTCAATACCGTAAGCTAACAACCGACGCACAGTCGGCGCCTCGAGCCGTCCGTCTCTCATGGATCATGGATTCCCTAATCAAGGAGTGGACCCTCTTCCTGGACCGATGCCTTGAAAACCGGACTCGTGCTGATTTTTTCGACGCCGCAGCCACTCAACTCCATGGGAAATCGCCATTGCCAGGAAGGAAGCTCGCAGCACTCTTACTGAGGCCGCGCTCAGCCGCCGCGAACAGCCTTGATCCGCGCGTCATCGTCTACGTCGAGCGTTTGCTAGCATTGAAAAAGGTGGACGCGTCGGATGTGCTCTCTGCAGCCTTCCAATATTCGAGAGATCGTCCGGCAAGGGCAGGCGATGAGGGTGTCGCATCCAAAGAAGACCTATCCCGATGGCTCAATCCCCCAGAGCTGGAAGAGATCATCTTTCACCGTCTGCACAAGGCATTCTCAACCGGAGAGCGACCCGTTTCTAATGCCGAGGCTGTACGAACCTTGACCATCGTGACGGGGTGGATGTCTGCCATGGTTGCGTCGCATACCAGCGATTCCATGATTCAAGCCATGGCCGGCATCCAGCAGCACCCCCAGCAGCAGTCTATCAATGTCCGCGAGGCTCTCGGCATGCTCCTCGTGGGCTTGATTGAGAATATCAGAATCCTCGAGTTGCTGGCTAAGGAGGATCTCAAAGGTAGGCGCGTTCAGCCCGTATCTTGGATGAGGCTTTCCAACGCTGATTAGAGCTTCGCTCGTTGTCTGCCCGGAAATGAATGACCATGTGCTTACTTGATTGCTAGAGGTCCGAAAGAACTTCACACAATCGTTATCTACCTTCATACCATTTCTATCGCAAACTTCGATTCAAATCTCCGAGCGGCTGGGTCTCTCTCAAAAAGAGCACGACTTCCACGACAAGTCACTTGCGAATGCCAATGGAGATGCAAGCGAAAACGCCAGGCTTGAAGTCGCCGCCCTTCAACTAGAAGGGGTTATAGACTTACCATTGCTCAACACCCGAGCAGGGCTTTACATATTCCTCAATTCCTTGGTAATCTCCATCCAATCATGACACTGGAGCCGTTCTGATTGTGCCAGCTTGTTGCGCGGCCTCTCACAGATCACTACACAATTATAAATTACTTGCATTCTCGGTATAAAGTAGGTGAAGCCCCAATCGCGTCTAGTGCATATGAATAACCCGAGTAGATTGACTCCCAGAATATGGCTACGGATTTGATAACTGCTGCTTTTGATGTCTTGGCAAATGCCATGTACCGGAGTGAATCAAGCCAGACCATGTTCTCACTGAAATCCTTCCTAGTCAACAAAGTCCCCATTTTGCTTTCACAACTCACTGCATCGATTTATCCCATCACTTCCGAGTTGTGCATCACTCAAGCCCTCAGCCACGTCGATCCCAATGCCTTCCCAGCATTCTCTCAGGGCTTTGATGATATCATGGGAGGTAACAACTCCCTCTCGGATGTTCGACAAGATTTCCTCAATGCTTGCCTTCTCCATGGCCTATTACCTGCTAATGGCATCGAGCGCTTGCTTGGAGAAACACCGATGCAGGGACCTCCAGAGACGAAATATGGCAAGAAAGACCTGCTTAGCCAATGCAAAGGCAACTTTGAAAAAGTCAATATGTTCATTGATGAGCTAGAAAATCTTGATGGAAACGCTGGTGCTATTGTGGCAGCAGTCACAGAGGTATGGCGAAACGTCTGACCCATTTTGGGGATGCTCGTGTTGACCCCTCACAGTTCATATCGCACATGTGTGAAACGCAATTGACCATGTATCTTAAAACGATCTGCAATTTGCTGTCCAAAAAACCACAGGTGTTGGACGTCATTCTCCAATTCACTTCACCAGCTAGCATTCTTCGACCACTGTGCCTATTTCTGGACGAGTGGCGATATGAAGGCGACCAAGGTAATCAAATTGCTGAATGTAATGGCATTCACTGCTGACGGATTTAGGCGAGTACCAGCCACTATATGACGAATTTGGAGCTGTCCTTGTCCTCATTTTGGCTTTTGTCTATCGGTTCGACTTGACCTACCACGACCTTGGCATCACTCACGATTCATTCATTGCACAGCTTCTCGTGCGCGGGCACCATAGCATGATCCCAGATGAGTTGACCGATGAGCAAGGAAGACAGCTTGGAAGTTGGCTTCGGGGATTTTACGACTCGGATAAAGAAGGCCTCAGCAACGAGGTCTTCGCTTCGTGTCGACCCCAGGACTTTTATCTAATAGTGCCAACCCTCTTCAGCCAAACCGTGATGGCATGTTCTGCAGATGTTCTATCTTTAGACTCTGTAAAAGGAGGCCTAGAATGTAAGTGGCACACAAGACTCAGTTGCACCCCTTCCAACTAATCTTTTCAGACCTCCACGAGACCTTTCTGCTACCATCCTTAGTCGGCGGACTGACCTGGATGTCATGCCATGCGCTCAAACAAACTCACCAGGATCTCGATGTCCTAATGCAAATGTTCCACAAGTTGATCCGATCGGCTCCATCTTCCGGTGATGCCCAAGCCATGCATTCGACGATAATGTCGATTGTTTCAAGCCGCCTTGAGAAATGCTTCCGCACGCTCAAACGGCGCCACCCGAATCGCACAGATATCGAACCGCTTTTGCAAGCCATCAAAGGCAATCTTAACTACGAGCGCTCTATCTACTCGTCCATGACCGAGCTTGAGCAATGGACCAACGCGCCCCACAACACTCTGAACACTTCTCTACGCCACACCATCCAACAGTTGTCACAATGGGCATCAGCAAACTCTCTCCAACTCAATCCACCCAGCTATACCCACCGCCAGGTCTACGCGTGCGTCAATATCATTGGCGCCTCCCGCACCCTCCGCGCCATCATCGAGGAAGTCAAAGCCCAAACCGACGCTGGCAACGGCGCTGCAGCCCTCGACATCGGCGTAGCTCTCATCTGCGCGCCTACCATCGAGAACAGCGCTCTACCTATAGATTGGGTGGGCAGTCTCACTCCAGCGCCCTCCCCACCACGGACGCGCATGAATCTTCGCGAAATGCTGAAGGTCGAATTTGACAACGCCGCGAGTCTGGTGTCCACCGACCCTCTGGCCGCCGAGACAATAGTCCGTTTGCATAGACGCGTCGAAACACAAATCGCCGCCGTCGCGCAATCTGGGCTTCCGACTGTGCAAATTGACCTCCCAAATGTAGGTATCGTAGACGTACAAACTTCGAACATGCCAGACCTCGACAAAGCCATGAACGATGCCGCCGCCGCAACCATCGCTGCTGGCGGGGATATGGGCATGGACAAACAGGCGCTGCAGCACAGCTTGGACGAGCATATGGATATGGCTGCGGGCGGCGCGCTAGATTTGAGTGGGATGGGCGTTGGGGCGGAGGCTGCGGGCGATATGAGTGCGGATTTGGGGGTCTTGCCGGATCTGGACCTGGGCGATATTGGGGAAATGGGGATGGGGATGGGGGATGATGATGATGAGTGGGGGCTCGACTTCAATAATATGTAGAGTACCAAGGGGGGAAGAAGCAAGAAAGAAGAAGTAGGGGGAATTGCTTTTACGTTTGGGTTTTGCCGGTCCTGGATTATTGATAGCGGAGAGCCGGTGTTGGAATGGTGATAAGAAGAGCAATTTTGGATGTGAACAGGTACCTTGAATCATTGTTAGAAAGCAGTTAGAACAGTACTCTGCAGGGCCAATTCTCGTCCTTCATTTTCTTGCGAGATTTGCTTTAGAGTCACCTTTAATCGTACCGAGGTAACGTAAGCCGGATAGATGATATATAAATAGCGGGGAGTTCTTGCCCGCCCCACATCAACTCCCATCATACCTACGACCCAAAACTCGTACCTTCAATTGAAATTGACACTGAATCAACTACACCACAGCCTTGTTTGGATCTTGGTTGAAGGCTGGCTGTATTGAAAATTCGTCTATCCTAATCGGCTCTTCCTTGAATCGATTGAGGGAACAACCATTCCCTCCTTCCACCATGCCATACGACCTCAAAGGCAAGAACGTGCTTGTCACTGGCGGCTCAGCGTACGTCTATTACCAAATGAATTGCATCTTTTTTTTTCTTCTCTCTTCTTGGGAATGTGTGTGCTTTTCTCAATGTTTCACATTTTACAATCAAGCTACACAATTCTCTTTCGAACCTATCCCCCAGCATTATTTCCGCCTTCTACCTACCACATGTTTCTGCTATATCTGTACCTGAGCTCTTCAAAATTCGCACTTGAGCAGCTTACTGATGCGTAGCAAAGTGGTCTTGGCGAGCTCATCTCCACCTCCTTCGCAAAAGAAGGATGTAACATTGCCATCAACTACTTCAATCGAGTCGAGCCAGCCGAGAAAGTCAAAGCAGAGTGCGAGAAACATGGCATCAAGGCTGTGACGATAAAAGCCGTGAGCAAGCCTGCTTCCGCATGCGTGAGGGTTGGGGTATGCTGATTTCAAGGGAACCAGGACATGTGCTCCCCAACCGAGTGCAAGAAAGTCGTCCAAGACACGATTGAACAGTTGGGTGGCATTGATATTGTGATTGCTAATGCGGTGTGTGTTCTCTAACTTTTTACTGTCTTCCTGTATTTCACTCCAACATACAAAGGATATTCTATACTTCAAGCCTCAAGTTCAGACATAAGCTAACAAGACAGCAGGGCTGGACTAAATTCACAACTTTCGGTGACCTCGACGCCATGGATGAGTCCGAGTGGGATAAAGTACGTCTCTTCTCTTTCTCCATCTCTCCCTGTCCCCCTCTCTCCCATTGACGATTCTAGTGCTGGGCCGCCAACGTCAAAGGCCCGCACGCGCTCCTCAAAGCGGCAAAACCCACATTCAACGCGAACCCCGAGGGCGGCGTGCTGATTACTACTGGTTCTATCGCGGTGCGTTTCCCTTGCACCTTGACCAAGTACTTCGCAGTTTTCTGATTGATGTTTGGATGAAAGGCGGTGTCCCAAGGCGGTTCTTCCATGGCATATGCAGTGACCAAGGCCGCGCAACTCCAACTCGTCAAGTGCCTCGCCACAACACAGGGGCCCAAAATCCGGGTTAATACCGTGCTGCCGGGGTTGTTGTTGACGGAATGGGTACGTCCAAACCACCCTCCCACTACCAATTCCCCCTAATATCTCTACTTACTGCACACGGCGAATGGTGTTCTGAGAAGTCATTCTAGGGTCTGCGGTACTCGGAGGAGATCATTAGCGCCACCAAGGACAAGGCGGTGCTAAAGCACGAAACGTATCTCCAGGACTGCGTCGATGCGTTCATCATGTTGGCCAAAAATACGAGTATGACGGGGATGAGGATTCAGGTCGATGCTGGGCTCAACGTCCAGGGCGGCTAGGTGGGGCGGTATCATGGCGCACATGATAGGTGTGGGTGGATGTGAGGTAGTGACTCTTGGATAAACTTCCTTATAGACTTCGGGGCTTTGTGGGGCACACTCTAGGCATGGCAGAGAACAAGAGGACAGTTTCTTGAACTTTGCGTTTTGAGACTTGGGAAGTCTAAGTAGTGGGAATAGATACAAGCAGAAGAATGCTTCCTTCCACTCTATCGCAATTCCGAGTCTTGACCGGCATGTCTTCGTCTGTTGTGTTCTGGTGAGGTCGGTTCCTTGGTGAGTTCGGATTCACCTATTATCATGTTTTGGATTAATTGCCCGGTATGCTTCAATCTTCGCCCGCCTGCTCAGTGTCATCTAGCGCTCTGACGACCTCCTCCATCTCCTTCGGGCTAGTGATCCCCCAAACCCCACCCCCCTTCACCGCGCCCTTCATGCCCACCTCCTTCCCAACAAGATTCCTCCCCACCTTGCCCGGTCCAATCCCCACGTATCTTCTCACCTTCTCTTCCTCATGCAAGTATTTGACAGACCGCCACCACTGTACCGTCTCCACGCAACTCCTCGCCAGCAAATCCTTCAGTTGCCCTCTATTTTGAAACGGTCTGCCGGACACATTCGAAATACACGGCATGACCCCCGGCCAGGTGATAATATCCGAGCCGTCCTCTCTTTCTTCGTATAGTAAGTCCATCATCATCTCTTGCGCGGGCTTCATCAAATTACTGTGAAACGGGGAATCGCTCTTCAACCGCACATGGCGTGGATCGTGGCCTCCAAATTGCCGCAAGTTGGCCAACAGCGTGTGAATCCTCTCAATGCTGCCGCTCAGCACGATCTGGTTCTTCGAGTTGATGTTCGCAATCGTGACCTGTTGAACCGCTGGCCGAGTCTCGGCGCTATCTGTTTTACTCCCGTCGCTCGACAGATCGAGGAACTCCCAGATCCCAGAGATCAGCGACTTGAGATGCGCCTCCGACTCGCACACCAGCGCAATCATGCCAAACTCCCCGCCTTGTTGCTCCCTTGCTGCGCGCGAGCACTCGGACATGACCACGGCCCTCTTCCTCACCAACTTCAGCGCGTCGTCAAACTTTAAATATCCACCTGCAACCAGCGCCGCGAATTCTCCCAAGGAGTGTCCGAGCGTAATGTCCACGCGCTCCGATGTCTTGAACCCGAATTCCTGCTCCATGACACGTAGTATCAGGATCGAGGTCGCCATGATGGCTGGCTGGGCGTTCTCGGTTTGTGTGAGCTTGGCATTGGTGCCGGATTCGATTATTCGCGTGAGGGGAAGTTGGAGGACGGAGTCGATTTCTTCGAGGATGGGGCGCGCGGTGGAGGGGAAGGCGGAGAGCCATGGCGAGACCATGCCCACTCTCTGGACGCCTTGGCCTAGAGGAGTCAATTACTGGAAGGGAAAAGGAAAGGGATCGGGTGCTGCATGCCTGGGAAGAAGATGGCCGTCTTCGGTCGCTTTGTCGGCGGCGCGGTGCTCATCCACCTTCCCCTCCTGCCGCTCAGCTGCCCGCGTTGGCATTGCGCACAGGGTACACGGAGACGAAAGGCGTGCCTCGCGACTGGTATGAAGGGATTCGACATAGCAACGTTATATGTGTGACTGCTTGCGGGTCATGGCAGTGGACGTATATTGCTTGTGGAGGTGCGGAGGTACTGCACGCAGGGGAGACGATGGTTGGTTTGCTCTTAGAAGCTTGGACCATGCGGTTGCTTTTCCGTGAGAAAGCGAAGACCTCGGGCGTGACAATTATGACGAAAGCGTTCCAAGTTGGACTTTGTCGTTCCTACTCTGTGAATAGATCTAGGATCAAGAGTCGTCTTGACCCATTAGACTTGAGACCAGGTCGAGATCTAACTACATGACCACACATCCAAGCAGCCGAGCTACCTCCATCAACGAGGACAGTTGTTCCCTATTCGAACACAGTTGTCCAATCCCTAAGCAGCTCATCCACCTCCTCCTCCCTTCGTTGCGCCTTGTTCTTCTTCCGTGTCGTCCAATCCCAATCCCTTTCTCCTTCTATTTCCCTCCTGAAGACCGGATCCTTTGCAATCTCACTCTCATGATCGCTCATCCATTCGCCCTCAAACTCCTGCAAACTCGCAGCCACTGTAGCCGCAAAGTTCTCGTCCTCTTTCTTCTGTCGCTCCGTCTCTTTCAAAGCGTCCATGGACGGTCCTTTGTCGCCGGGGAACAGCGGGAACCACTTGCCATGATTTTGCGAACGTTCTGGGTATCTCTGATCGAAAGTAGATTCCTGGTGTTCTGGTTCATAGAGGCGCTCATGATCCTCGAGACTATCGTACTCTTCATAAACGGTGCTCACCGCGCCGTGGACATCTGAACGCCAGTGACGCTTCGTCGTCTCACCCGTTTCTGCACGCCCATAGTGACGGGTGTTAGAAGCTACGGGCGTCCAAACATCGACCGCCGGAGTCGTGGAGGGATATTGACACAAATTAGGAATGTATGAGTTGGACGAGGACTGTGTAATGCCCATCACCGCATGTCGTACGCGAATCTCCCCGCCGTCCCCATATGAATGCCCAGGGCTTGTTGGCGAGTACCCTGGTGATTTTGGACTGCGTGGTGCTGCTGGGTCTTGCGCTGACTTCTGGCTGCTACCTCTTGTCACGAAGCGATTCTCAGCTTCTGTATTCATGGAGCCCTCTCTTCTCTCATACACGAGAACTGGATTCTTCCCTTCGGCAGATAGATTCTGAAGTAAGAGTAAGGGGCGGTCAGTGGGCGTAGGGACTATCTCTTTGTAGCTCCACACATCTTCGGGATTCTCCATGTATGCGATGATGAGCACGTAGTCGTCCCGCGTGGCTGCGAGATTCTTTCTCTTGTGACCTATGGCAAGGACCTCAGAGGTCTTTGCGGTCAAAGGAACACCCCACGATTTGAAGGTTGTAATGACTTCTGGTTCTTTTCTTGGAGTACGCAGCGCTTTATCAACAGCTTTACTGTCCTCTAACGAACCCCTTATCTCGGTGATTTGAGTGTCCACATCACTCTCATATACAAGCATCGGGCTCTTCCCTTCGTTGAAGAGTGTCTGAAAGATTAGAAGCGGTTGATCGTCTGGCTCTAGGTGCATCTCTTTGTCGGAATCCAAATTCTGGGGATTATCTAAGTACGTGATGATCAGTTTGTAATCATCTAGCGTGTGTTTGAGACCTTCCATTCTGTGGCCCATGGCGAGAACCTCGGCCGTCTTTGCGGTCAAAGGAGTGCCCCAGGACTTGAAGGTCGAAATGGTCTCAGAGGTCTCCGGGTTATTGCCTGTAGGAAGCGAAGTCGGAGGCAATAGCTTTCCGTCTACCATTACACGGCTCTCACCGTCAACCTCGGCATTGAGACCCAGATGTTGTCTCTTAGAAGAGGATTTGTATCGCCTTTTCCCATCTGTGCGCAGTTTATCTCTAGATGCACCGGACATCCACAATCCTAAAGGTGACTTCTTTCGGGCAGAGTCCTTGTTGGGCTTGGGAGTTTTGGACGGTCTGGAGTGATGAGGTTTTTCGCTGGACCCCGACTCGACACGGACAACCCCACTTGGAAGTCGCGGTACTGGAAGTGGACTCCCAGAAAGGTGCTGTATAGGGGGGGATGGTACCGGTTTGGAAAGCGGCCACATTTGCATCGTGACAGACCACCCCGGTTGAATGGCAGAGTCCCAATATGAGGGCAGTATGATTTCACCGTCCGCATTCAGCAGATCGAATCGACCTTCAGATACGAGCGTGCTCAAATTGTCGACGTGTTGAAAAGCTTGGGAGATAAGATTGTGCATGCCCTGTATCTGGTGTTAGATCTGGTACGCCAGAGCGAAAAGGCGAAGGGGCCTTACCTGCCAGGTCGAGCACAGATGGAAGGGCAAAGCGAACTTCCTTCCTATCGCATCTGTTAATTGTACAGGCTGTTGTTTGATCAAATCAGCCCTGGCTTTGGCTTCCTCTGCTGCCTTTTTTGCAGTCTCTTCAGCGAATCTCTTAGTCATTTGTTCCTGCATGTATTTCCTCTTTGCTGCTTCCTCCTCTGCTCTCTTTTTTGCTGCAGCTTCCTCCTCTGCTCTCCTTTTTGCTGCTTCCTCCTCTGCTCTCACTTCTTCCCTTCGGTTTCTTCGAAGATCATCTCTTTCTAGCCCTTTCATTGTTTCTGCGTGCCTTTGCCTGTATTCTAATTCGGCCGCCCGCTTCACTGCTTCAAATTGGATCTTGTATTCTATTTCGGCCTCCCGCTTCTCTGCTTCAAATTTGGCGATAATCTCAAGATCCTTCTTTCCTGGACTTTTCCGTACTTCTTCGCGTTCACGCTCAGCCTCAAGGGCTCGCTTTTCCGCTTGAATCTTGTGTTCGAGTTCGATTATTCGCTTCTCCTCTTCCACTGTCTGTCTTTCTACCTCATGTGAAGAAGGATACTCAGTACTCTGCACAGTTGATCCTGGGAGAGACTTTTGAATGGTTACTTCTATCTCATTCTTGGTCTCGGCCTCAACAAGAGACACTTTGCTTCCTTGGAGTTGCTTGGGATTTCCGAGGAGTACTGAGTCAAGGTGGCCTCGGGCGCGGAAATATGAGCCGATAAGACTCTGCTGATGTTCTGACGGATCTGTGCCATCGCTAGAGAGCGACTTCTGCAGCGTGTCGATATCCTGGAGAAGACTGCGAAGATGCTGCATGCATGTCGCTAGGCTTTCGGTGGTGATGCTGGACTGGATAGCGAGTGCTGATACCTGCCCTGTACTCGAATCGAGGTCATCTTCATCGTCGCTGATGCTGTTAGAGACGATCTAGGCGAAATCGAAGTGGAGGAGGTGTACTTGACTACAGTACCGTCGTTGCTCGAGCTGTATTTTCTCAAGGATTCCTCGTATCTTTCCGTGGACTGTTTCTTCAGTTGGAGCAACGCTTTGATTTCCTCGCGCTGGGCGGCTTCAGCCGCACGGTCTAGTTTTCTGTGTGCTGATGTTAAACCGAGTACATTACGTAGAACGCTTCACTATACGTACTGAGAAGCGATTTGGTGCGCATGCGTCAAGACCTGCATTAACAATTGTAGCGTGCTTTTCAATTTATCAATGTGGCTTCTCAGCAGCTCCATCTTCGACTCCCGAAACGGCAGCATGAATCGCCCCAAGGTATTCTTCTTACTTTTCTTGAGCGCGGCGTCCAGCTCAGTGAATACTGATGAGCATTCCTTCACCGTCTCATCTGCAGTTCTGAGGGCATTCTTGGATAGCAAGGCAGAAGTCTGGTCCTGCTTGAAGATGTCTCCCAGCTCATCGATGACAAAGGAAGTGAGTTGAACCTCTTTCGCGATGTCCTTGATGCGTCGGTCCGCGGAGGCCACAGCGTCGGCATACTGGTAGAGAGTTTGGGATAGCTTGAGCCCTGCCCCAGCCACCTGAATGACTGAGGCAATGAGCCCAATCTCAGCCATCTGAAGTCGATGACGGGCTCCCCAAGATGGTCCTGATCAAAGGCTCATCAACGCTATGGCGGGGGTCGAGTTTGAGGTTGGAGCTGACGTAGCCGAGGGAACCCCTGCAAAAAGCCCGTATTTGCATCACAAGACTTGGCTAAAGAATCGCGACAGAATTGACCATGATGGGAAGCTGTAGAGTCAAATTATGGACGATAATACAGAGTAGACAGACGTATGTAGAAGCTCATGTCGCAGACAGCTTGTAGCTCAAAACTCAGAACAGAAAGTGCCCTTTTGAAATTCAACTGCCTTTGAGCCGGCTCCAACATCCACCAATCTCAGCACGAACCAACGTAAACATATCTAACAGTCACTTGAAACCGCATTTCCGGCTAAAAATCACTAGCACGTGACCATCTCATGATGGTGATAGTACTCACGTCTTATTGGCCCAGATAAATGCCATGACGCCACAGCATCATCTCAGCCACATCGACTCTGGAGAATGACATCACACCCAGAGACCTGCTTATGGTTTGCGTCGCTCCCCCTCCGCTGTGTCTTTGCAATTGACACTTACCCCGCATTTCTTTGCTCTCTTCACAGTATACCATGCAAGACACCGCACGACAAGGCAACAAGCTCGTCAGGAGAAGGCCAGTAGCGTCGCCAGCGCGAGACCGACGTTCGTCCACGAACCATCTCTCTGAGGATACCCCAGCTGTGCCTCCACCACACACAGGCGAATTCAACGAGGCCAGCGCCATGCCTACTAGCACCTCTTCCCCCGAGAAAGAGAAGAGGACAAAGTGGCGTCTCTCCAACCCGTTCCACTCCAAAGACAAGGACAGGAACGATGCTACTGAATCGACAAAAGACTCTGCATACGGCAGCAATGAAGCAAGCTCTCGATCCGATGTCAACAGCAGTGGTATTCCCAGTTTCTCGAGCACTGAGAGGCGTGGCTCGAATCCAAATCGGCCTGTGAGCAGCGAACAATATCGACCAGATCCACCGCGACCGGAGCCCACCACCCTTCAGAGTCAGGCTCCCACAACGAATCTCATTCCTCCCACCCCACCTATACATGGAGCCAATCCTCCGCGGGCAGAAGAGAGAAATCCGCTCACCACACACGAGGCCCATGTACCTTCTCTTGTGGACCAGAAGAGCCAGGAGAATATATCCAAAGAAACACACGAAGATGCTAGAACTGGAAATATCGTCACGACAACAACTACTACAACCACTACAACCACTACAACAACTGGTCCGGGAGGATCCACAACCGTTCAAGTGCCCACAGGTCAGCAGGCTAGCGCTTCGCCTGAAGCAAACATCACCAGCACATCCGGCCCCAGTCCACCTTCTCCCGCTCCTCCCGTCTCACAGACGAGCCCCCAGGGGCTCAATTGTCCCCCGCTCCCCGTTCATGAAAATCCTTCTCCTCCAATTCCGACAAAAAACAATACGAGAAACAGGGTTGAGTTGGATTCTGTCTCTCCAGGAGTTGAGCACCCTAACCCGATGGTATCTCCCATCACCCCAACAAGTCCAACGCGAACAAACTTCTCTTACCCTGCACGAACGCCCCCTGCAGGAGTTCCTCGTCAAGTTCCCGCACAGCACATTACAGGACAGCAGCCAGGGGATATGGCACAAAATCCTTCAGCATACCACCAACCTCAACAACCTAGCTATGGACAACAGCCATACAATGCACACCCAGCTCCCCTTAGGGCAGGGCATATTACTCAGCAGTCCCAACAGCCTCATCTTGCACAGAAACAAGGGACCTTGGCAAATCTGAAGACTGCAGCAGCTGGTCTCCACGTAAGGAAGCTCCCTGCTACTCTTGCCCACCTCTACTTACATTGAATTCTAGGGCGCTGGTGAAGCTCTACGCGGAACCCTAAACAACACTGTGGACAAACGTTTCGCCAACCCAAATTCGACCGTGCACGCCAAAAATCAAGCCACGATCGATGCCGGTCGCACGGAGGTCGAGACTGGACGACTAGCCCACTATCAACACCAAACTCCTTCGGCCCTAGCTCCCTATCCACCAACCTTACAGGGTGCCAATGCTAAAACAGCTTATTCTGGCCCTCCAGTGTCTGGCTCGCAGATTGAAGGTAGCAGTGGGAGCTCAGGGGGTGGGAGACTGGGAAGCTTCGTGAAGAAGCTCAAAGATGGACCGATGGCAAGTGAGAGAGGTACAGGGCCGGATGGAAGGCTGAGGGTCGTCAACGAGTGATATTTGCACACCTCTTTGCGTTACCAATATGTAAAATATGGCGTTCATAGAATTAGGATTGGCCGATATCCCAATTGCATGACCGTTTGGCCACATAAATAGGCATCTACTGCTTCTGTTTTATGGCTATAGGTAATATATATAAACATATGTCGTAGCCAACGGGTGAGGGTTCGATGACGTACATTTTAAAAGAAGCATATATTGTTCGTTCCAGAGCATGCAAAGCTCCGCCGCACTCATCGAGCTTGGCTGCACCACTCTGGAAAATGAGCCTAGTTGTCGCAAATTGTGGCGTAGAGCATTCTACTATGCTCATATCGCATTCTGGCCCGTCCACTCTATCCATATCCGCAGTTATTATTCGCGAAACTCACAAATTGGTACGGAGCATGCATACTATGCTCCGAAACGGTGTCTGCATATGGCTGCATATCGAGACCACCAGATATACGGTTAGCCTGTAAGGATCAATGAAGTAGGAAAAATATACGAACGTTGGAACGTCGACGCGTTGAATTTTCTTCCCTTGAAATCAGATCGAGGTCTTGTATCTGCCCTGAACGCCAACATCCAGGGGGTAAGCCTTGTCATAATTTCCTTTTTCAGGTTGTCAATAGGTTAGTTACGGTACACATCACGTAAATATAAACTGTAAAGTAGTTTAAGCTCTGATCCTTTTTTGACTCAAATGCTTCGCTGCATTTATGACTCTCACATTGCAGCTTGTATGCTTGTATTTAGATGCAACCATAGCTTAAAAGATGCATGACTCGTACGAACGATGGATCTGTTCAAACTTACACCTTAAGTTGCAGTCTCCGAAAACAAGAGCTACCTTTAATAGAAAGTTAGCATCTCATATCAACTGCAAGCCCAACTAAAACCACACTTACATCAGTCTAAGTGCACATCCCCCTCGCGGTCCGCAAACGGATAATACTTCTGCGTTTCCATCCAAAGTCTTTCTTCATCCATCTGACTCGCATCCAACCCCGCAATGACGTCCCTATCTTGCGTTAGCACAAACTGTCACTCCCCGCTACTTCTGCCCAAACGCTTACTTGTCTTCCGCCAGTACTTCGAACCCAGGCACACAATCAATCAGCGCATATATAACATAACTGCCCACGAAACTCCACAGAAAGCCCACCAGTGCCTCGACAATTTGCACGCTCAGCTGGCGCACATTCCCGTCGAAGAACACGCCGCCCGGGATCTCAGTTATGCCATCGTAGCCCGCGACCTCCTTTTTTGCAAAACAGCCGGTAGCTATTGTAGCTAGAATACCTCCAATACAGTGCGTTGCGAATGTATCTCCATTATCAACCCATCGCCACCTCCGTGCGAAATCCGTGAACTTGATGCGTAAAGCTTGTCTACAAACTAGCGCGCCAAGAATACCGAAGAAAAATGCGGTAGGCGTGTCAATGAAGCCTGCTGCAGGTGTAATCATAATCAAGCCAGAAATGGCGCCCATGAAACAACTGTCCAGGCTCCATTTACCGGTCTCAACATACGTATACAACATCCAAGTGAGCGCTCCCGAGGCAGCGCAGAGATTCGTAACACAAAGTGCCATCACAGACTTGAAGTTAAACGCTAGAACTGTTCCTGCGTCAAAGGCAAGCCAGGAACTCCAGATGCTGATCATAGCAAGAAGCTGGCAGATAGAGTTCACAGGACGATGAATGACAAGATGCGACGGGGTCCGGATAGCGGATTTGCGTGAGCGGAAGAGTGGGTACGAGAGATAGAAACTCATCGCTGTTGCTGTTGCTCCGGAGTTGATGTGCACGGGAGTTCCACCAGCAAAATCTAGGACGCCGAGGTCTTCCAGGAATCCGCCACCCCAAACCATGTGAGCGAGGGGATCGTAGACGAAAGTTGACCAGAGCTATCATCAATCAGCACAGAGGAACTGCCTACGGACTGGACATATTTACAAAGATGAATGGCACAAGCGGAAGCAGCCTCCCTCTCTCACAAGCCCCACCCATCGCGATGGCACAGACCGTGGCTTGGAACACGAGCTGGAAGAAGCTGAACAGGACTGCCGGAATTGTGCCCACGGGTTCTGCAAGCACACCTCTATGGAAAGCATATGTGAAGTCGCCGATGACGGGTCCCCCCTCGCCGTATGCGAATGAATAGCCGATAATGAACCATTGGATAGAGCATACGGTCACGGCGAGGATGGAGGGCATGACGGCTGCAAGCGCGTTGGAGCGTGTGGTGTAACCGCTGTAGGCTATTCCTACGGCAGGGATAATGCCCCAGCCTAGCTATATATTAGACATATAAAGAAGAGCATATCTACAGGTGTTTGAAGAACTGGGGACGGGAGATATTGCGCCTTACAGAATACAGAGCAGACGAGCACGAAGAGCGTGTCAATTCGATCGCAGGCTTCCCACGCCTTAAGGACGTCTCCAGGGAGGGCCATGACGCCAACACACGATAGATCAAGGCTCTATAGAGCTTCAAAGGCTTCTAAAGCGGGAACTGACAATGATATGAGACTTAGAGAGATGAGGAAAGATAGATGAAGATGGCGAGACGGCATCCGCTCAGGTACCACGCGCGGGAACGAGGCGTCCCACTGCCGCGGCTTTCCAACCTATCTGGGAGCGCCTAGACATTTGGCGTCTGATTGGCATCGAAAGTTTATCTAGAGTTAGGCAAGATTGGTGGGACAAGGTGAGAGGTGAGGTTGTTGGTGCAAGAGATAAGATAAGCAAATTGGGATGAGATGACCAATGCAGCAATTACAGACAATATTGTGCATGGAACAGTATACCATTTGGTTGATTGCAATAATTGTTGTAAAAGAATATTTGTGCTTAATTCGTAGTGTTCAGTGAAGCGTCGTTACAGGAAGAAAGACTGGCAAGATGCCAGGAGCGTTTTGCCCCACTGCCGCCCAATCAAGCCTAGCTCCATTTAAACTTCCACATCACACCGTCCCTCCGCCACACAATACCATAGCATACCATTTTTCTCACCATGGACTCTCCCAAATCCTCTCTCGACATCAGCATATTAACCGTGAATGAAGAACTTGTTCCTCCCGCTCATATCAAGACTGCTGGGATAACAACAGTCAACTTCGATGGTCTACTCTCTCCTCCACTCCAACTCCATGAAGATCTTAAGAATGGATGTGGCGGCATGTTGTGGCCCGCGGGAATGGTATTGAGCAAATACTTGTTGAGATATCAGAGGGAGAGTCTGGCGGGGAAAACAATGTAGATATACTGCTTCGGCTTGACCCCACGCAGCATCATAAACACGTGGCTAACGTTTTTGATAGTGTTGAACTCGGTTCTGGCGGCGGGCTCGTTGGGTATGTTTCTCCTTCTTCAATCCGAACATTTCGTTCTAGCCATCTCATCCTCTCCTTGCTGCATCTAATCGCACCCTCGCTTCAGTCTCGCCGTAGCACTAGGTTGCACAACGACCACCACCCTCCACATTACAGACCAACTCCCCATGCACTCCCTCATGAACCGAAACATAGCCCTGAACAATCTCTCCGCCAAAGTCTCCGCCTCAATATATGACTGGGGCTCCACACCCCCATCCTCCGTCCCAACGCACCCAGACGTCATTCTCGCCGCCGACTGCGTGTACTTCGAGCCAGCCTTCCCTTTACTCCAGAAGACACTCACGGACCTGATTGGCGAGAGCACGGTGTGTTATTTCTGCTTCAAAAGGAGGAGGAGAGCGGATTTAGGTTTTATGAAGAAGATGAAGAAGATGTTTAATGTTGAGGACGTTGAAGATGATCTGGATCGTAGAGTTTATTCGAGGGAGAAGATTTTCTTGTGAGTGGCTGATATGTAGGAACGGACGAGGTTTATGCTAATTGTTTGTAGATATCGGATTACGAAGAAGGCGTAATGAGCGCTGAGGAGAGTTGCGTCGTGAATGGAAGAGAGGACAACGGCCGCTTGTGCGGATCATTAGCAGAGATGCGAGTTAGAGGCCAAGGGGACGCTGACGGATTGGATTAGTCCCGAGTCATGATTGCAGATGATACCATAGCATTGCCCGGCGTAGACGCATGTTATAGACTTATATCGACATTGGGGCGAAACCAGATTCAAGTAACGCTCTAGCAAACGCCCTATATGCAGCATATGAACACCGTGAACCTTCACATAGGAAGGTCGTAAAGTCGTGCACAGTTTCTGCCTTGAAATAATGCCAGACACAGTCTCCTCAAAGTTTGAAGCTCCCCGCCCCCTTCCTCAACCCTTCCTTGACCTCCTTACCCTCGACGTCCGTAATCTGACCCTTCTTGCCAATGACCTGGACACCACCCTTCTTCAAATCACCAATCAACTGCTTCTTTTCCAACTTATTCTTCCCCTGTCCACTACTCTCCTTCTTCCCCTCTTCATTAGTTGCAGACTTTTTGATTCTCTCCTTTTCTCTCCTGCGCCTCCTCAGCTTCTGCTCTCTGCTCATCTCTTCCCTCGCCACGGGCATACCACCCTTGGTAACGATCTCCAAATTGTTCTTCTCTTCGCCGGGTTTGTACAGCTCCTGAGGCGCAAGCATGCTTGCGCCGGCCACTTCGCCGCCAGCCGTGGGTCGCGCATCCTCCATTTCGATGGTGGGAGCGTCAACACGAATCTCTAGGTTTGGAGCGGCGGGCTTAGGCTTGTAGTGCCATGAGCTTAGACTGTCCAACTTGCTCGACACACTCTTCCACAGTGCTTCAATCTCCGCGTGTTCCTTCTTCAACTTCTCGTCTCTCGCATCCACGAAATTGGGGTCCATGTTGCGCAAATGCTCTTCCTCGTAGATCTCAGCGAGACCTTTGCCAGACTTAGTATCATCAAGTTCGAATCGTCCTCTCCGTACCTTGGGGCCAGTGGCAAGATCATCCGGGCGGCGTCGCAAGATTTCATCGAATTCGCCGGCTAGAATCCTTCGTTTTATGAGAGCCTCGATTTCTTCACTGACCTCTGCTGTGATGACAGGGACAGGTTTTCCAGCTCTCTCAAAGTCCAGGTCCTCCTCCAGGAGGGAGTTGATAGGTCGGTCTGCCGCACGTGCTTCGCCGGACAGTTGCCACTCGCGTTTTGCAACGTTTTGAGCTTCGAGTTTCCGAATTTCCTCTGCTAGCTTAGCTTGTTTGCGCTCGTGTGTTGACCGCCGAGTTTTTGGGTCCGATGGATCTAGATCAGTGAGGCTCCCATCAGATTCTGCCTCGTCATCATCTTCAAACAGGTCGCGGTGAACAGCCGACATGGTGCGTTCAATATCCTCGTCTTTCGGCTTGCTGCTTTGGGGATCTGTGGCGGAGGGGAAGTTGTGGGGATTCGGACGCCCTCGCTTCTTCTTGTTCTTTCCGACCTTTTTCGCCGGTGGGGCAAAAAAATCCTTGTACATGACGTTGTTGGCATTGGACGTGTCGTCTAACCCGTCCATATCGCCATCTTCAAGTAGCTCATCATCTTCGCTGCCGCCTTCGGGCACGTTTAGGTCGACGTTGCCAAAGGTTGGGCCACCTTCGTCAGATTCATCATCTGAGTCGCCTTCGCCACCACCACGCTTTCCAGCACTCATGGGGTCAGCATCCCAGTCTATCTCCTCATCATCGCTCGCTGGCGGCTCTCCTCGTGCATCTAGCTGCTCCATGAACTCAGATTGCTTGTTAAAGGTGTCGATCGAGAAAAAGCCATCGTTGAGTCCGTTTGGATCCGGAATATACTCCTCTGCGGGTTCATCATCCTCAGCCACGTCATCAGAAAAAAACTCCTCCTCTCCATCTTCCATTGCTAAGTCTTCACGGTCGTCTTGCTCATCCTCGGAAGCACCCTCCTCGTCTGAAGATTCTCCGTCTTCAGGTGCGCTTCCATCGTATTCCCAGTCCACGCCCTCCCTTCCAAGGCTCGAGTCACTTAGATCTCCTTCCATCCCTTCCAGATCCTCCTCCGTGTCTTCGTTTTCCATGATGGTCAATTGTTCGTTTTCTTCCTGTGGAAGCGAAAGCTCGATTTCTTCGGTCGCGGCATCCACGATTCTCCTCGTCTGCTCGAATACCTGGTTGATGCCAAAGCCCTCCAAATGCAGCTTCTTCAGGTGCAAGACATTAATATTGACATTGTATCCCTCTCCGCGCTTCCGTTTCCTTCGGAGCTCTTGCTGCCGTTGTATCTGGGACGCGCTCACGCCTGCGGCGACAGGGTCGAGGTATTGTTTCGCTGCAGCAAGAATTGAAGCATTTCGTTGCGGGGAGGGTTGGAGGAAGGCATATGGCGTGTTCAGAAGGCTCGAGAGCAGATTTGTGGAGGAGGGATGAAGCTCCATTGGCGGCGGCTGTGCGGAGCCTGCGGAGAGTGTATGGGAGGAAATGGATGTGTCGGGTGAGAATGAGAGAGGCGCCATAGTATTAGGGACTCGGATTAGCCAGCTGGCAGCGCGAGGAAAGATTGCAGAAAGAAAGGGAGAGGGGAAGGTTCTGATAACGCGGCAGACCCCAGCTTTTTTTTAAGAGTTCGGTGCCAAGATTTCCTGGTCTGTGCTAGCGGCCCGGGAGGAATAGCCCACAGGACCACAGACGAACCCAGGGATCATGACCATTCGAGCCACCAAATTCCTATTTCGACGCTGCCTTTCCTTTTGATCGACATCTCCTATCGGAAGAGACGTATGACCACAACAGGTGCTAGTATAGCCTCAGAAACACTCCAATCTTGTACAAAATTCATATTTGACCTCCGAATTGATAGAATCTAGCATCAACGATTCGAACAGTATTAAAATATCGCAGCTTCCTCCTTGCAATTAGGCAATTCAGATATTAGACTCATTTTTACGAAACCTTTAAGCCCCTTTTCCATCAACATATCCGGCCTCTATATCCAAATCCTTATCCTGACTATATTCCACCGTTACGTCATTCCTCTTCACAATCTGGCCCCCCTGAATCGGCAGAATCTCACCCAGACTGTTAGAATCACTCATTTCCTCATCTCTCCCAGCTCCTCCCGAAATAGCTAAATGCCTGCTCCTCCGTGATGACTTCTTCATATTGTCCCCCGACTCAAGCCGGTAGCTTTGCCGATACGGATCGCTGATCCCGCCCTTCGTTGTGACGTTGCGTATGAGAACTCGAAAGAATGGAATGGATGCTGCAAGGATCGTAACGGCAGTTTCAGCGTCGGACCAGATGAGAAGGTCGACTATCTGAAAACTCATATCGGTGAAGTGTCCTGCGCCAGGAAGGACACTTGTCTTTACTGCTGCAACGATACCGGCACTGACAGGGACTTGTTAGTGGAAATCTGGTTAGTAAAGTATGGATATGTTGCTTACAGGAAGCCGAAGCTCATTGCAATGATCACGCCGAGCTTCTCCTTTGTGTTCATCTGAAGTCTCCATATCATGATCCATGGAAGGGTGGCGAGGACGAAATCCAGGAAAGCCGAGTACGCTATCCACGAATATTAGTCCGTTTCGACAGCTACGAAATGAAGATAACAAAGGGTAGTAACTGTAAACAACTCACCTCCAGCAAAGATCGCAAAGTTGTCCTGTACACTCGACTTCCAACACGTCCCGTCCACGTTCTTATTCCAGTTCATCTCTATTGGCGTACACTGCAAGAACAACAGTATCGCACAGATCCACATAGCCATGTTCATTGTCGCTATGATGAACCAGAGCAACCATTTCTGCCATTGGCGGGTCGATAGTCGAAGAAGGGTCACCGCAAACGACGTCTTAGATGTCGGAATAGAGATGAGACTGAAGAATTCTCCGATGAATAGGTATTTGTACATTGGGCTTTCGTTCTCAGGGAGGACGTTGACGCTGTGCTTTCCCATGCCGTAACGGACGGACACTGTTATTAATGCGGCATAGATTATTGTGAAGAGCTGGGGACGAACGTCAGAGTTCGCTCTTGTTGTGTACTTAGTAGGCCACGGAACGGAGAAGCCTGCGACTTGACGTACCCACGACACACACAACAGTCCGTCGTCGACCCCGAGCCGTCGACCATACACCGCCTTGCACCAATACCTCAAGCCCATAAACAGGAACGAAACCCCCACCATGACCCACAGGGCCACGACAGTCTTCGGACCATTGTCTTCGCTCATTATACACTAAGTCCAGCCAGGTGTGTAGGTATGCAAATCACTGCGCTAGAAGGACCGAAGAAAGGTGGCTGAGGAGTGACAGGACAGATTAGGTCAATCAAAATGGCAGTGAACGTCTGGGGTAGAAGGCCCGATGATAATAAGTCTCCACTCGACAAGCAAGGAAAACTGTAGGTCTGTGCTGCTGGCAGAGGATTCAGGTCGGGCGTACCATGAGTACTTCTGAGGCACAAGGCGGCCACTAATGTAATAAGAGAACTGATCATATAATTGTTTCAGGTGCTTCTCCTGCCTCATGCACTAGCATTGAAGCCCTAGAAAAATCTCGATGTGAGGTAGGCACTGCTTCATTCGCTCGTTATCATTGTCAGTGTGCGCCAGAGGATTTCCTAACTTTGCCTCCCGAGAGTAGTGGCAGCGGCGCAGTCTCCTTCCGGCTATTTGGCCCGATGTTGTGGACACATCAAAGGGCGAGTAAGATCGCGAAGAGATGTGACTAGAGTTGCTTGAAGGTAAGCAGTGTCAGCAGACCTGGCAGTACTCTCTCTTTCTTACTGGCTGGGTCCCTTACGGAGCGTCATCCGTCCACGAACCGCAAAACTTGACTTCTGCTTGTTGTCCGCCATCTTTTGGAGACATCTTCAGTCCGTCAGACTCAAGAATTGACCACGCGAGAAGCAGAAGACGGGATCCTAGGAACCACGAGAAAGGAATACAATCAACTCTGAAGCGTCGTACGAAAGAGGCACAGAGAAACAACATACCATACGCTGTGAATATCCCTGTGCACAGACCAGCAAGTATGCTGATAAAGTTTGCAGCACATGCAAGTGACAAGATAAAAGCGGGAGGAAGTCGCACTCAAGAGCCAATCCCCATCCGGCATTCCGTGATCCTCCGGGAGGATTTTAACGGCTGACTCGGCGTCACCCGTGCCACGCGAGCGCAATCTCAAATCATGAGATTCGTGGAGAAGATGATAGGTTGCCCGCAACGGCCCGTAGACAAGCGCGATTTAAATGCTTTGCAAATTCCAGGTTGATAGTCGTCTCACTGCAGCATGCTGTGCCTCAATCGGACTTGAGTGAGCTGTGCAGCTGCTCGATCTTTGAGGAGCACGCATCCAATAAAAGAAGCAGGTAAGCTGATATCTCCGTATCAGCAGAGCGAAACGAGGTCCCCTATGGGGCGCAAGGAGAGCCAAATAGATTTCAGTTTGTATGTTACGAACGATTGTGACTCCTGTTGCTTGAAGCTTTTGGTGCGGATGGCAGCGAAGAGGAATCGATCAATAATCAGTGGTCACAGTCTCGTGTGAAAGGATACAATACAGGTTGGGCAAATGTTGTTGGCTACAACTTGGTCTGGGTAGCCCGTGCTGTGTTCTTGTCAGCTTCTCGAACGTTGTAGTGCTCCTTCAGTCAATTCGAAACCTGGAACACAGATGGAGATATCAGCACAAACCCAAAGCTGCGACACGCCTTCTCTTCTTCTCCGGATGAGCCGTGGAGCGGGTACTGCATGTTCCCGCATCCGAGGAGAATGGTAGTTTACAGATACAGCCAGAGAGAATGAAAAAACTAACTTCGCCTAACAAAACGCTTCTATATTTGCCAACAATACCTTTGCGCCCTTGTAAAGATTTCCTTGATAGGCCTCTCCCCGGGAGTGAGAACATACAGTACATTGACGCGACTAGTAAGACGGTATTCTAGTTTCCATAGAATTGGTAACCGAGGAAACCCGTCCTTCCGAAATGCAAAGAGCTCCAGGTGACAAGTGTGAAGTTTGTGCTGCTTGCCTCCTAGCTAGAGAAGTGTGTCATTTTTCCCAGTCTGACACAACCTCCAAAAGCTGAAATATCTGTTCGGCTCGATGAAATCAGACCGTAACAAATAACATCGGCTGGCAACTGCACGGCCCGTATAGGGGGACGTATCCACAAGCCAACACGAAGTCGCCGAAGAGTGAAACGTTGCAACTGCTAGCCGTAGTCTGAGGATCCGAGAATGACGTGAGGAGGATATATGTTAGTGTGGTGCAACCATTGGAGGGCGCGCGTTACATGCAGCGTCGAGGTACACAAATGGAGGGGTAATGAATTAAGCGAAAAGGGTGGGAGCAACAAAATATTCAGAACACCCAGGTGGACATGTGACTTCGGGTTTAGCGAGTCGCGTGTCCCCGGCTCCACTTTGGAGAAGACGCGAACCAAGAACTTTGTTCTAACGACACGGAGCCAGGCAACCACTCAACTTATTAACAACGCAGCTTCCCAAAGCACGCCCACGCTAGAAAACGCTTCTCCACTTCTTGTTCTTGTGTATAATAACATAGTCAAACATGTCGGGTCCAGCTCCCCCAAATGCAAGTGCTGTTCTACGTCTCCATATTTCCCCGCGCATTCCGTTGGCAAACATCTCCCACCATGCCGCGATAAGAAGTACTTCGTTCTCTAGTGGGGGCGGAATGTTTCCGCTGCATGTATGATCAAAGTGGACTAATAACTGTAGTAGAGCCAAGCTGCGCCGCTGCCAACAAACCTACCGTTTCGGGTCATCAGCAAGACCATTGGCATGGGCGCCTATGCCTCGTACGTATTGCGCGCGTTCTGCACCGACTTCTACCATGAGCTGACAAGTTTACTCAGAGTTCGCAAGGCAATCCCACTGACGACCGCGAGGCCGGTCATCGCTATAAAGTTCATCAACAAGGAACATGCGTTTCGCCAGGGCAAGCTCACCCCGAAGATGCTCAAGATGGAAATTACACTGCATTCGCATCTAGGAAAACACCAGAATATCATACAATGCCTGGGAGCCGGAGAGGATGTCCTCTGGACCTGGATTGCCATGGAGCTGGCCGATGGTGGTGATTTGTTCGACAAGATTGAGGCAGATGAGGGTGTATCGGAGGATGTCGCGCACTTTTACTTCACCCAACTCATCAGCGCAGTGAGCTACATGCACTCGAAGGGCATCGCGCACCGAGATATCAAGCCAGAGAACGTCCTGTTGAGTGATGAGGGAGACTTAAAGTTGGCCGATTTCGGTCTGGCCGCCCTGTTCAAGAAGGACGGCAAGGCGCGATTGTGCAACACCGTTTGCGGATCCCCGCCATACATTGCCCCGGAAATCGTCAGTGGGAGGAGGAGCAGACGCTCGGATATACTGGATCAAGGCTACGAAGCGAACATCTGCGACATCTGGAGCTGCGGTGTGGTCTTATTTGTTCTTCTTGTCGGCAACACACCATGGGACGAACCAACACATAACAGCGCCGAATTTAGAGAATATTCCGAAACAGGTGGGCACACGACCGATGAACTCTGGCAGGACATTCCTTTAGAGATCCTCTCGCTCCTGCGTGGTATGTTGAAGCTCGATCCGACCCAGCGCTTCACTCTCGATGAAATTCGGACACATCCGTGGTTTACGAGGAAGAATCCCTATCTGTCAGCCTCAGGACGGAACGCAAACCCTGTGGGAATGGCCACACAGATGCTTTCGCAGCTGAGAATAGATTTCTCCCAGGGCCCGACTCCCTCTCAGGGTGGAGCATCTCAGTCTCAAGATCCAGATGCTATGGATATTGACTCAGCACCACGCCGCTCCAGCGCGAACCCCTCTAATATCAACTTCATATCCTCGACCCAGCCCGAGACGCCGACAACCGACACACCGTTCGACTGGGAACGTCCTCCTCGTCTTAGTTCTCACGATGGTATCTCTGCGTCACAGCCTGTCTCCAACAACCTGTACCAGAGTCAGTTCAGCACACAGGCGCCTTCTCTATCACAGTTCCCATCAAGTACACAAGATCTACTATCCCAAGACCCCAGCTTGGCGCAATTCACACCCAATCCGTCGATCCCACTTACCCTCACTCAAGCAGCTCGGAAGTTTAAAGACGTGCTACCCAACTATTCACTTGCTCGGTTCTTATCTCCTCACTCTATTAGCCTTTTGGTGCCTCTCCTCGTCGAAGCCCTACATCGTCTCGGTGTCCCCGTACCTCCGTTTTCTGAAAACGATATATCGAAGTGGGAGTCGGAGGGTATGGCCAGCGTGAGGGTCAAGATGGCAGATGGTCGTCGGCAGGGTTTGAATGGACATATCGTCGTCGAGCGAGCCAATATGGGGTACGAAACTATGAGCGAGATTCGGTTCGTCAAGGCTAGTGGAGACCCCCTAGAGTGGAGGCGGTTCTTCAAGAATGTGGTCATATGTGTTGGGGATGTGGTTTTGAGGCCAAGTTAATGCCTTTTAAGGTGGATATGAAACGGTTGGATGGGGATCAAAATGTTAGAGACTGGTATATATGTTTGATTTTACGGAAGAGATAAGTCGTAAATTAACTGCCTTTGGCAGTCTTGAATGGCGTAGAGCATGTGCATGGTTTTGGATTCAGTCTTGAGATACCCGCACATTATTTATGAACACCTGTTTGCATAGTTTCATAGCCATCATTGCTCAAAAAATTATGTGCGTAAGTGCTCCAGAAATCATCTGACACGGTGCTCATTCAGCAATTAAAGCTCACAGTGAGCTTCCTACAAGACAATTTCTGAGAAAAGTATCTGCATGGATCTGGTGGCGAGTCACGTGTGTGTAAAGCGGCCCGAGTTAAGTTCCGAACCTGCACCACAAACATTTACATCGTCCTCGATTTTTCCGCCATAATATTAATAGTGCGCATGATTACATTAACAGCAGCAGCAGTAGCATGTCAGCTGTCATTCAAGATCTCAGGCCTCTGAATCTTAAGCCTTTGCGACATCAAGATCCCTCCGAACTCCCGCTCCACGATGACAAAATCCACCTCCTCCTATGCGCCACGGGCTCTGTCGCAACCATCAAGATCCCCAACATCATAAAGGCGTTGAGCAAACACCCAAGCATCTCCATACGACTTATCTTCACATCCTTCGCGACCAACTTCCTACAGGGCCAGAGCTCCGAACAGCCGTCTCTCGAAGAAATAGGGGCCATTCCAAATGTAGACGGGATATATCTTGATGAAGACGAATGGAGGGAGCCCTGGGTGCGCGGCAACAAGATTCTGCACATCGAATTGCGACGCTGGGCACACATGATGGTCGTGGCTCCTCTGAGCGCAAATGCCCTCGCTAAAATCACACAAGGCTGGTCCGACAACCTACTTCTGTCGGTTATCCGGGCTTGGGATACGACCGGCGAGTTGGATCCTATAAGAGGTATCCTTGGTCTGGACCATCCGCGAGAGAACGGAGCGGAGAGAACAATTAGGGCGAAGAGGATACTTGTCGCGCCATCGATGAATACGGCAATGTGGAAGCAGCCGATTACGAGAAAGCAGGTTAAAGTGCTGGATGAGGAGTGGGGTGTGAGGAATGGTGGTTGGTTTGAGGTGTTGCAACCGATGGAGAAGGAGTTGGCTTGTGGGGATGTTGGGGGTGGTGCTATGAAGGATTGGAGGGAGATTGTGAAAGTCATCGAGAGTAGGCTTGGGCTACTAAATTCAAATGAAGGATAACTGTCTGTTGCATCTTCGCAGAGCACCAGGTCAACCGAAAAGAAACTGCTCCTCCGTGGAAGTGCTTTTAGGTCCGCCTTTCATCGTCCATCTTTCACCATGCCCAAAGCAGCTATCTACAGCATATGTAAGCACGGCTTAGCAGGGAACTTTTACCATGACACCAGCGCCGTCCGTACATAGACGATTCTATATCGTGCCTTTCATCATAGCCTCTCTCGTTGCCACAGCTACGGCTGCTATGTGAGCGACTTGTCCTTCGCTTTACGCAAACTAACAGCTATTAGATACTCTCCCACCTCTGTTCACCGCAACCCCCCGATACATCAAGCAATTCTATTCATGGCTCCAGCAAATCAAGCAATTCTATTCATGGCTCCAGCAAATCTAGCAACGCTAGCTGCAACAGTTGTTTCTGTGAAGCCCAATGACGTTTAAGGCATTGTGGAAAGTCTCAAGCCAACAGTAAAGTTTATGAGTATGGAGAATTTGACTCATCTATATGCTGAGTCTATCACAACTCACAAGCACTGAGGCGAAGCTCCGAGTATAAAAATCCTAAAGCCAGTCGAAGGTCATAAAGTCTACCACCAACGCGAAACAAGCCTTCAGCACTCGTGAGAGCCTGAAATAAGTCGCCGAAGACTAATCCCCTCTCAATCCAGCTAGCGCAACTGAAGATGCTGAAGATGATGCAGAGTCGGACATCGACTATTCCCATTCCCCAATACTATCGGATCTCCACATCAACCTCGTCGAATGTGACGCCCAGTTCGGGCGCGACAGACCCGGGCACATCTATCTCGCGCGCTACCGCATGAGCAATTATATCTGCGTTTTGAAGATATTCTACAAAGCCTAGATAGCAGCAGACGAAGAAGAGTAATATCCCTCACCACATAACGAGAAGTACTTTGTAGCGAGAAATTTACAGGTATCTAGACTTCAAAGTAGTAGACTTTTCTCCACATCTAGATATCTGTGCTATACTGTTTGGGGTGTGTGCCAGGGGTCTTCCTCTACCTCTCCAGCACCGCTTCTAATAAAATTACCAATCTTGTCGTCGCCTTCGCGCCTTAGAAATGGCGGCCTTTTTTAATTGCGTAGCACGACTCCTCCACCACAGCTCTAATACTAGGCCCTCATCACCCTTAGAGTTATAATAATGCAGTATCGGTACCTTGTAGCCTGACTAGCACGCTGATAAGTCCTTATCGGCCCTGTGGCGGGTATTTAAGGATGATTCATGTAACGTCGCCATGTCGATCGGTACTTTCCCATCCTATGCCTGTCATGGATCAGCCAGGCGTTTTACTACTTATCTACGCAAAGTTGGGGATGTACACACTCTGCTTAAGCTTCAAGTTCTGAACACAGTCTCGTACCCGGAACTTCTGCCCTTGGTGATTGAGATACCCATCCGTTGCCGCCTCGATCGCCCCTCGCTCTTGATATTCTGCCAAGCCCACATCCTGCAGCCCTTGGTCGACATTAAACCAAAAGTACCGCTTCTCGTCAAAATGCTGGCGCCATCTGGCTATGAACCTCTTCTCTGTATTCTCCGTCTGCGTGGCAAGGTCGACAGGCGTACTAGAAAGGAACTTCAGCATATTATCCTCAATCGCCTTCTTTCCCGGGTTTCCAGTTCCAATAGACACAAAGCACTTCACGAGAGGCTTCAGGTTTCCTGTTTCAGAGCACCAGATATCCGACGCTTCACCTTCCACTTCGTCCACTGGATTATTAGCCCCCAACCTGCCACCAGCAAACTTGCGCACTCCGATGGTGACGGGATCGAAGAAGGTAGTCGCAGCCGACGTTGCGAGTGCCACTTGCACGATCGTAGCACGAATAGGAAGCTCACTAGAGTTGTAGCTCCTTAGACGTACGATATCCTTTGTCTCGTGTGCGATTGTGCAGACAAAGCTGTATCATTAGCTTTATTACTGTTTTACGTAGGGATACTTACACCCGACAGCTGCGCTCCACTCCATCATAGAAGAGATCAGTCTCTGTAGCTCCGTGACTAGTAACTAACTCTTTCACTGCACTCTCAAGCTTCGCGGCATCAAATCGTGACTTAATTTTGCCAGTCCAGCTAGCTGGTAACCAGCTGCTCTTCGTTTCGAAGACGGTTTTCATGAGTTTGGTGTAGGCCGCGATGCACTCGTCAACGTCCATCTTAAGGCGGCCGAGCATGATTGCGATCAGTCTGCTAACGTTAGTGGCGCCAGCATCACTATAGGGCTATGTACCCTCCTGTGCTAGTGCCGCCAATGAGATCGAACACTTCGCATGGTTTCATTGGAGGGTTCTTCTGTCGCTCATGGCTCAGTCGGTCCATGAGGCCTTTCAAGATGTAGAGCGTCGAGAGCCCCCGCACACCGCCGCCATCGAGAGAGAGCAGGCAGAGTCCTGTGGTTTCAAGAAGGTTTGGCTCTCCGCCGTGCTTGGTTAATGTCGCTTGCTCCATATCTCGATCCGGAGTTGAAGTCGCACTTGCTCGTTAACGTGGAGGGAGAAGAGTGAGACAAGGTTACGATTGGCCTTGTGTGAGTTACCGCGTTACCTGAAGAGGCAGCAGAGGAGTTGGGTAGACTGGGTCAGGGCTGGCGCTAGCGGGGTCCACCTATCGAGCTGGCCCAACATAGAGAACCAGTATATGTCAGGTTGAGCAAATGTAGATATGAGCTCTTGCATTTGCCACGCTTAAATATTCTGTTTCGCAGCTTTAGTGATCAGCGTCAAGCACGCAGAGTATTGTGAACGGAAGCCCAGGGCCAGTGGAGGGAAGATACCCATCGACGTGGCGACGTTGGGCGCGAAGGCGACGACAAGATTGGTAATTTTACTAGAAGCAGCGCTGGAGAGGTAGAGGAGGACCCTTGGCATACACCCCAAACAGTATAGCACAGATATCTAGATGTGGATAAAAGTCTACTACTTTGAAGTCCTCATCTGGCGGGAGCTGGAAGTACACCAGAACCTCGCTCACCCCCGTCCTCCGCTTCCTGTCCTGGTTCCACAATGTGATACACGTCTTCCTTATTGTCGAATACGCTCCTAGTGGCAACTTATTTGAGCGCCCGAAGAAAGAGCCTAAAGGCTGCTTCGACGAGCGCGTTGCCGCGCAGATACCGGAACCGCTTCGAAATAGGCACGTCAAGAATGTGATGCACAGGGATATCAAGTCTTAAAACATCCTTCTCAGTCTGTACAACGACATCAAGCTCATGGAATTTGGATACTCATTGCATTCTGTGTCAGGCTTGTGGTCTACTGTTTGCGGTATGATGATCGTCAAGCCAGGAAAAGAAGGAAGAATTCTACACCAAGGTGTTTGATCAGTGCAGCTTGGGTATTTGACGTACGACTTGTTGATTGGGAAGCCGCCGTTTGAGAGGAGGAAGAGTTCACCTCATCTCTTAAGTCTTGTCATACCGCCAGACTGGTCCTTATATTAAATGATTAAGATCTATGCTAACAAAAGAAGAAATTGCACATTAATATTTAATGTCTCCGAGGTATCTTAAACTTGCTATGCAACAATGCAACCGAAATGCCCTAGTTCTTATAAATGCAAGTGCAATTCACACGTCGAATCCTACAACAACGCCATCATTGCCCCAGCAGCAACGAAAAGAACCGCACTACCAACCCTGAGACTCGCACCCGCGCTCTTCGGCTTTGCAGTCCCACTTGGCGTGGACCCACCGGTCGAACTGGGATTCGAAGGGTTTCCCGTCGTCTGGTTTGGTTTCGGCATATTCTCGTCCTTCAACTCGCCCGGTCCAAATGGCACATATCCTCCACTGATGGAACTCTTATGCTTCGTCGAGCCCTCAACACATTTTGTATCGTCCGTGTAAGCGTCCCACGCTGCCTTCCACGCGGCATCTGTGTCCTGAAACGACTGAGCGGTGTAGAAGAATCTACAATCAGCGGCTTCGTAGATGAATTCGAGCGGCGTGGCTGTTGTATCACCCTTGCGCAGCTGATCTTGTGTCTGGACGCGGGTACGCTGGTCCCCGGCGCGAAGCGTGATTTGCGATACGTTAGCCATTTTCAGCAGGTTCTCCGACGTCGGCACTTTTGCGCCAACCGATTCAGTCAAAGACAAGATATTGGTTGCGTAGTCCGGAATCCTGCCTATGCGGAGTACTTCCGACCCCTTGGAGCCCGTGACGGCTTGGATAGGCCCTTTTTGGGGGCGGCCGCCAACAGTGACAGATTTTACACCCGCAATGTTCTTGAGCTCTTCGTGGATTCCTGCGCACGCCGAGCCGCACAGCGCGTCCGTGAACATTACCACGTTTTCAGGTTTGAAGGGTGTAGGGCGGTTGGTGCCGTTGATGAAGTAGAAGCCTTCTACTACAATGGAGACGCGATCGCTGTTGGAGTACTGTGATGCGTTAGTTTGGTTTCACGTCGGACGCGGAAGGGAGTAGACATGCGTTGTAGCGACTCGTGGCAGTGAAAGAGTCGCCGTTGAATTCTCCAGGGCCGAGGTATTCTTGCCAGTCTTTGAAATTCTGGTACATGTTAGCATGAGCTCTGCCAAACTCGGCAAGAGAGAGGATGTCTTACTTCTCCCTTGGCAGTGACGAAGTGCCAATAAGCCCAAAACCTCCACCTTTCGCCCAACTCATAGATGTGGGTGCTCTCATACTCGGCCGCCAATTTCGGCGTAGTGTAGATTTCAGAAACGGCATCGCCAATCGCAACCCACTGCTCATCTGCGCGGTAGCGCTGTGCGGAAAAGGGATCCTGACCGGGAAACAGCTGCATGAACGCGTCGAGGAGAAGACTAGGTGCGCCACCACCGTTCTCACGCAGGTCAATGATGAGCTTCTGCTTCTTTTCGCTAATGCATTGTTCGAGGAAGGATTTGATCGTGGCCTGGAACTCCATGCCGGTGTCGTCGCCTACAGGGTCGAAAGTGAGGATCTTGAGCACGGCAACGTCAGAGTATCCGTCGCCATTGAGGAAGAACCCCATGACTGCGCCGCTCTCGGCCTTGATGACAGTGGTGTAAGTCGAGTTGGAGAATTGCCGCTTCTGAAGCTGGTGATTGGCGGCAACTTTGGACTTGCGGTCTTGGAGATAAGGGTCAGTCTGCCGGTCGCCGGAGCCATCTGTCAGCCCATTGGCGAGGTCGGAGGCGATTTGTCCTTTGCAGAAGGCGTTGTAGAAAGATGGGCCATCTGTTACTTTTGCGAAGCTTTCCGTTGTAGTAGCGTAGTTGTCGAATATCGCCTCTGTGCCGTTGGCAAACGTGATCTTCGTTGTTGGCCCGTCATAGTGGATCTGTGACTCGAAAGTACCCGAGCGTCCAGTGTCACCTTTAGTGAACAGCTTATTAAGACGTCCGTCACTGTCGATGTATTGCCCCCACGTGCCAATCTTGCCGAGGTAAGTGTAAGCCTCTTCGTCGTTGATCTTACTGATCTCCGAAACCTCTTCTCCAAAGCTCATCCGGTACGCATCAGAATCAAGATACAACTTGGGCAACTCCTTCCCGTCCTTCGACAACGACACCACACCAATGTCTCTCGACCAATCAAACACCTGAAGAATGTCCGGATTGTAGTTGAAGTGGTAGTTTCCGGTTCTAAACGTAATATCCTGAATCGCTCGTTGAACATCGTATTCACTATTAAAATTGCCTAGTCCGTCCTTGATCTTGTCCAGTTCGGCTGGGATGTCCACTGGCCCGAACTCCCAATCTTCGGGGGTGTTCTTGAGATAGAGGTACTCGGAATTCCATGCCCATGCTAGTTTCAGTTCGTCGATGAGGACTTTGTCGCTCTCGACGTCAACAGGGACGCTTTGTAAACAATTATACGCAGCATCGGCGGGGAACCAGGAAGAGAATGAGTTTTCTATGAGGGAAGACACCTGGGCGCATGGCTCGCCGGTTCCAGTTGGGGTAGTAGAACGGGTTGAGGTGGGTAAATCAGTCTGTGCGGCTGCAAGAGCCGCTGAAGCGAGGAGAATGGGGACGAGCATGACTATGAGACGAGCAAACAAGAAGTAAGAGAAAAAAAAATACGATGTCAGGAACAAGAACGAATAATGAACAAGCCCCCGCGCAATGAAGATGCTTGGAAAGAAGATGGCGCAGGCCGTAAGGCGACTGATGAGATGCGGAAACCCTTATAAAGGGGCATCGTGACTCTAACAGCATGCATCGTATCCTTCCAAAAGCTCATCCTACACCTGTGCTGCCTGTGTTGCCTGTTGGCGGTGTATACCAAGAGAATTCCAAGAGTATTCCAAGAGAATTCCAAGAGAATTAAATGCATGCTACATGAAAGGCGGCTGGCTGGGCAGCTGCCTTTTTCATGTATAAAAGGAGGCGCAGCGAAAACGCTCGCAAATCAGATGTTGCTAAGGTGCGGAAATTGCCCTTCGAAAACTCAGCACTAGGCCCTGTGTTGTGTAATGCCATGGATTCGGTCGGATGTTATGCTACCACTTAGGACTTGCCGCGAGAGAAGGTCGTGTTTGAATCCTAGAGAAGGAAATAGGCGATGCTTTGAGTCGTCCTGAAACGGTTTTGTCTTGGAGAAGCTGGAGGAAGGGCATCCAGCGAATACGACATAAATAGATTAGGGGGCCAAACTTGAGCCATTCACCCGCTCACCGGTACTTAGCGAGGCACATTGCAAGAAAAATTCAGGCACACAGTGTGAAATAATGTGAGGCTGTGACAGAACTTGGGTCTTGTTCTCGTACGAAAAATAGGGGCTGGTTTGCTCAGATGGTTCCCCAAAGGATAAGAAGGCCTAACGTATTAGCGAAGGTGACATATGAGGCTCTGATTCTGTTGCTCGCTGCTCTGCTGCTCACTGCTCTGCTGCATAAGGAATTGAACAGCGCGCCCAAGAATGACCATGTCCTGCGTTGTGGGGAGAGATAGCAGATGGTGGTAGACCAGAATCGCGGACGGACCCGCCTCTGAACAAGCACTTTTTGGCCAAGTCCTTGCAGTCGTGGATGCCAATTGGTACATTTCCTAATAAGGAAAGTCCCGCTCCCAAGCACCTGCTCCGCATCACACGGACAAGATGATGTCTGCCGCCGACCTCACCTTGAAGCCGGGCTTGGTTAAGAATTTCGAACTTCGATCCTCTACGCCACGATACTTTGTGTCTTCCACTTCTTCTTCCCCAGAACCAGACTGAAGAACTCCTCAGAGTAGACTGGCCAGCCATTGGCCTCCCGGTGCGACGCGCAAACACGCCATCACAATCTTCAACAGTTCCGCAGCTCCGCCATGGGCTTCACCACCGGCTTTGTACGTCACGTCCACTTCTCTATACAACTATCATGGCCGTAAACATGCTAACCTGTTCCTTGAAGCTCGGCGGCGTCACGCTCACGTCCACGGTCCTCTACCTCACTATTGCGCTGCACACCAGAAACCGCGTCACGCAAGCCGCGCTCCTGCGCCAGCAACGCCTCGTCCTCACTAATGTCATCGAGCCTATACCGCCGCCCCCAGAGCCTGTAGCACGAGAGGCGCCCGTCGGTCTCGTGGAGATGGCCAAGGACCGGTGGAATCGCGAGCTCGAGACTGCCGTGCGCAAGGTGTACGACACGGATTGGAGGAGGGTGAGGGAGAATGCCGAGGACAGGGTGTCGGGGATAATAGGGAAGCTGAGGGAAGGGAAGTAGACAGGAATGGATGCTCGATGGGGTGGCGCACAACGACCGGGGTTCTGAGATGCCCTTTGATGCAGGCACTGTAGATATATGCGACTGTGCAAAACTGTACGATTAGGCTCGGATGCCAGGAGAGCGATAGATTCCAGCATACACAAATGTGGGCTTCCATTTCAGTCAGTCTTTTGTTTCACTTTCTCTCTACTATTGTTTCTTCGCCGTCACCTCTTGATGCTATTGTTACTATTCACTTCTTCACCTGTCATACCCGCCAAGACCTCCGTAGCCCCACCAAGCCACCCACTCGACCGTCCACCTAAGAAGCCCTCTTCCTTCACTCGCAGTCTCTCTCTCTCTACTTCGCCTTTATCTTTTACAACTTCCTCCGCTGCCATGTCGACCCACGGCAAGGTTCTGAACCTGCTCGACAAGCGTTACCTTGACAAAGTCCAAGATGTCACGGGCAACGTCGAACCAATCCCCACGCTGGTGCCCTACCAAGAGTACACGCATAATGTGCTGGCGTACAAGATGGAAACGGATCACGACATATTCATGGCACTCATTCAAGACTTCACAGATCGAGCCGCCCGCCGCTACCGCAAGGAGCTCTGGGCCTGGGCCGTGCAATGGGACGTCGATAGGGCGTCCTCTGCAACTCAGGCCAACCGACCCGCCCCGGCCCTCAAAAAGCTTCGGATCAATACACCGGCCTTTACTCCTACGAAGGCCCCTGAACCGTTCTTCACTCCTCACCTCCCGCGGCCCAAGCCTCCCATGCTTACTGTCTCGAGCCGCTATCTTGACGCCGAGCTCATGAGAGAAGAAGAAATGCTGCGCATCCTGATCGACATCGTGCAGGTCTCCAGCTCGCTCGTACCCAACTTTATCGAGTTCATGTACCTCTGGATTGACTATTACGAGGGCGATGGGAAGGCTCTGCAGGCCGCCGTTCGTAGGGAAATACCGAGCTTGTGGGACTTTGAATTCCATCCTCTTGAGGTTCAAGGCAAAGTAAATGAGACGGGTAAAGAGATCATGGAAGGAGGTCTTCGCAGGAAGCCAGACATAGCCGCCCTTGAGAGACTGGTCCAACAGAGCGAGCGCATGCAGTACGAAGAAGTCAGGTTTGGCGTTAGGCCTGACAAGGAGGAAGAGCCGCTTCCCCCGCTCGTCAATGTCCCCACCAACCAGCAAAAACGTGAGCAATACTACGCCGCCTGTTTCAAGAATCGTAGTCATGCTATATGCCTGCTAAACGAAGCTGGCGTTACACTGAAGCAAATCAATAATTATGTCAAACTACAAGAGGCCCACCCAAGAGAGACATCTGAGGAGGGCGATGGAAAAGGACTTGCTAATCATTACAAGGAGAGAACCTACGCTCAAGGCCACTACATTTCGCAGATGACGATGACCGCAAAAAAGCACAATGAAACACTTCTTAGCAACCAACTCGCACAAGAGGCGCAAAAAGCGGCGGATGATGCGGTAAAGGCGGCCGCAATTGCTGCTACTGAACCAGACCATCCGGCAGTCCTGCCGCCACTTATACCTGCAACGCCGATGCATCCTCCTGGAATGCAACCGCCTTCAGCAACGAACAGGACCGCAACAGCTATATATGTTCGGCCGGACTACTCGATTGACGGTGTCCCTGCCCACATGTTTGCCAGATTTAAGTCGAAGGCCTTTGCATGCGCTTCTCCTTTCCGGAACTATGGCGAAGAAGAAGAGGGCGCAGGTAACAGCGACGACGAATCCGAGTACGACGAGGACGAAGATCATCCGGACAATGAAAGAATGGAAACCGAAGCCAACGATGATGCCATGGATACACCACCCGCAAACCCAGGGGCTGCACCTACTACGACAGCACCACAGAGTCCGCTCACTGCTGCCGAAATCCATAACTTTCTCTTGAACATGACCACTGCTCAACTAACGCGTATCTTGCCTCTATTCAATGATGGAGCAAGACAGGCAATTCTGAGTACCTTGCTAGCAAGCCCAGTGCCTCAGGCTCGACCACCAGTAGCTACTGCCAGATCGACAAACGCTCCCCTTTCTGCTCCCCCTCCACAATTTCCTGCACCGCCAGGATTCTCGAACAGTACGGGCTTAGTCACTCATAGTTCAAGCCCTGTAACAGGAGCCCAAGTCCCTGTACCCGTCCCTTCAACTATCACTATAACTCTGGCACCTATCATTCAAACCTCAACCTCCCAGAGCTCTCCCCAGAGCGTGCCAGCCCGACCGAGCACATTGCAATTAAACCCACAGCCTCAACTACACAATTCCCAAGGCCTGCCGAATGCGATTTTACCGGGACCAATACCGATTTCCCCCGTGGCTGGTCCATCGACTCCACAAATTCAGCAAGATTTGACAACATACACTCCCTTCAGAGCACCTTTGTTGGCATTCCAGCCTCCTAGGAGCACTACGCCCACTCCTTCACCTCACCCATCCCTCCCAACCCGGGAAGTACCACACACACTCACACCCCTCAACCTCCAAACCGGCTTCGCTACGCCCCTCCCAGGCATCCAACGCGCCGCGGCCCCGGCTCTACACCTCATGAAAGTGCACTCCCAACCCACGGGCATCCCCGTCCAGATCTACTTCCGCTCCATGATCCTCCACCCGGCCAACATCGGCACCGACCCGACCGACGCAGTCATGCTGGGCTACATGGATCCTGAAACTGAGGCGATTACGTTGACGACATTGCTCATGTTGCCAGTAACTCTATACCCTAACTACCTCCGCAAGGTTGAGACAGGACATTACCAAGTCCTAGAGACATATTCGCCAACTTCGCTCCCATATCTACACCTTGAAAAGGGTGTGAAGGATGTAGATTTGCATCGAGCTGCGTACACAAAACTTGTGGAAGCGTATAACATCATGGCAAAGAGTAGGGACAGAGAGAATGAACTCACAAAGCGCTGGCGCGTAACTGCCGGTCCGTTGACGGATAGTGCTAGGGGGAGTGTGTGGGAGGGATGGGCGGTTACGCTTGATAGGGAGATTGGGCTGTGTGAGGAGGAGAGGGGAAATGCGAGGGTTTTACGAAATGACAGGGAGCGGGAGGAAGAGGGGAGGTTGAAGGAGGTTGAAGAGATAATAGAGGAGGATGAAGATGAGGAGGAATCAGGGGATGAGGCGATGTGAGCGGGGAGTCTGATAGAGGCAATGGATTTATGAATTGGCGCGTGGACGTACTGGATGAGTATGATGGTATGGGATCTTCCAAGATTGCCCTGTGAGCGGTAATAGTTTCTAACATTTTTTTTTCCCAATAGACTAGGGAAATAGTGGTCGAAGGACTCTGAAAATTGCCCTTTCTCTGATATGTAGGCAACCGTTGATCAGATGGCGTGCTCTATACTCACAAGCCTGAGATAAATCTACGCACGCCTTCTGTGACGACATTACATACAAGGCGACAGCGCCCTGCAGTTAATATAAATACAGTGATCATTATAATACAATGCCGTAATATAGATCATGATACTTGTCGAAGCGCTCAAAGTCTATACCAGACCGTAGACATCACATATTTCTAGCCTCAAATGCTGTTCCGCCCCATCTAACCTACATGCCCATCACCGTCTTCCGTCTTCCCCGTGGACTTCTTTATCCCGCGTTCTTCACCTCCGACTCCAACCCCTACTCCTTCGCTCCCGATCTTTTGACTCTCCACTTCTACACGCCTAAAAACTCCACGCTCCACACCTTCCCTCTTCCGCCTTCGCCAATCCATTTTCAACCTATTGGAGTGCACCGGCCTTTCAACCTTCTCCTCCATCTTCACCAACGGCGGCTTCACCATCAGCGGCGCAAACCGCGGCAACTCCCATCTTGCAATCTTCGCCTCCTCCTCCTTCTTCAGCCTCTCTTTCTCCTTCTCTTCTTTCCTCTTCTGACTTTGCTCTAGCTCCGCCATCAAGCTGTCGCGATCGCGCATGCGGGCCAAAGCCTGTAGGATCGCAGGATGGAGTTGTTTTTCGCTGTCCAGCTCATCCATCACCCGGCCAATCTTCTCCGCGTGCTGTGCTTTGGCATAGCCTCGCAGGAGGATGCCGAAGGTGAATTGGTCCGGCTGCATGTCCCGCGTTTTCATGATGTGGAAGACTCGCTCTGCGGCTTGGACTTGGCTGGTTTTGAAGAAGGCTTGCATGAAAATGTTCCACGAGTACACGTTTGGCGCTGGCATTGACTGTATGAGGTGTGAGGCATTGGCGAATTGCTCTTTCCGGCAGAAGGCGAGTAGGAAGGCGTTCCAAATGATGGGTTTGCGGGCTAATTCGATGACGATAGGGTGTTTGCCCGAGCGCACGGCGTTGCGGAATAGTAAATAGAGTTCCCATACACGCTTGGTGCCGACGGCCATGGCGCGCCGGATTTCGAGTTGCAGCATGAGATAGATAGCTACGGTTGGAGGATCGAGAAGAGGTTGGGGTTCCGGAAGCACGGAAACGGCGTCCTGAGGGTCTGAGTTGCCTGGGTCTGGGATTGGAGGTCGCCGAAGGTGCTGGCTGTAGTCGACGTTGATCCATTTTAGAGGCTCATGGGTAAAGAATTGAGAGTATACGCCGTGGATAATTGGGAAGACACGTTCTATTTCCGCTTCGTCCTGGTTGTGGTGGCAGATGTATTCATAATAGAGGCAATCGCTTGCCAACCACGGATCCTGCAGCACCAAGGCCATTTTTGCACAGTGGTCTGCGAAATTGCGGAACATGGGCGGGTTTTCGGCAACAGTGCATCCATGAAGAAGGATTGAGTAGGTCCGCTTGTCCGGTGTTACTCCGTTCTCTCCTAATAGATTGTAGACCCGGAATGCGACATTGTAGTCGCCTGCCTCTATGGCGTTGTTCATGATGACATTATAGAGCAAAATGTCCAATTTGACCCCTAATTTCAGAAACTGGGCGACAATATCGGCTGTCATGTGATAGTTTTGGCCATTGCTCACGCTTTGACGGAGGATCAGAGCGCAACTCCAACGGAACCGCTTGCGGGCCACGACGTCTTGCCGACCGATTAAAGTGGTTCCAATGCGTACAACCTTCTTCAGACATAACATAGCATATTCATGCTGGCCTAGCTTGCCGAATGCGCTGGCATAGTGTAGGAGGGTATCGTAGCCCCAGAAGACCTTGTCTTGGATCAAATCATAAACAAGCTTCAAATCCTCAGCGTAGGCTAAGCGGGAAATGCTCAACAACAGGTCCTGGGTGCATATAGTCTTGGTGTTGGCTAGATGTTGGCGGAATAGGTGGCAGAAGGTTGGTACGAAGTTTGCCTTGTTTCGAACGCGCCCGTTCTCCTCTTTGATGTACGTCCTCGCTAAGATCTCGAGGGCATCGGCAATTATTGTCGGGTTTATCTTGAGAAAAGGGTCGCGTGCGATGACGCGCAGGAATTGTAGACCACGATCCGGTTTGCGCTCTACAAGGTAGAGGAGCAAGAGATGCCAAGACGTATCTCTTGCTTCCTGGTCCAGTTCCATCCAATTGTTCCACGCATGCTCTTCATCGTGCGTATCAGTACCCGAGAAGACGGAAGAGTACCATTTCTTGCATTGAGGGTCATGTTTTATCTTGATCGGGTAGCTGCTCCTTCTTGCGCCGGGGTACACGCGGCGAGCTACAGCAGAGAAGGCTTGAAAGAGCAGTCGACGACCCTGTAGATGTGTGTTTCCTTGTTTCATGTCCAGGACGGTAAATTTCGTACGCGAGAGGTTGTATATCCGCCGCTGCAGAGTCCTATATCGTCCTCTCTGCATTAACGTCGCGGCATCTGCGTCAGCTTCGTACGACAACATGGTCTGAAGTCGCTTGCGCTCAGTCGCGAGAGCTCTCCGTCGTCGCAAGTCCAGCAGGTGCACCTCAATTGATGAGGCATTGACTTTTCGCACATCTGACGTTCTTTTGGCTCTGTTTGTGCTTGGTGTGGCCTCCGAGTCCACCTTTCGGACGATTGGTGCTGGATATGTAGTATAGCCTCTGACCTGCCGGCGAGCAAAGGTGGAAATGTCCGCATATCGCAAATTGCTCAGGCCAGACAATGCCAGCCCTCCATGGCTGCTTCTCGCACATGCCCTATCTTCCTCCTCTTTCTGAGTTTTCTGCTGCATATGCATGCATTTCGTTGCATGGTGTATCCCACTGGCTGGGGAAAAAGGAGATGCGGGAAAGAGCCGCGGCGCGAGAAAGGGAGGCGGCAGGAAGGGGGAATCCGCGCTGGCGAGAAACCTGGCATTTGGAATGCGGGCTCGGGGCATGGGAGGAGGGCGGGTCTGCGGCCTTCATCGAGCCATGGTGTGGTGTGGATAAGAGTTTGCGATGAGGTGCTGGGCCCCGGGATAAATTTTGAGCGAGGAACATCTGCGGTCGATCTCTGAGAAACCTCCGAACGCCGTCTCCCACCATAGTATAAATTGGATCTACACCTGAACATCGAGACCCCACCAACACCTTCTCCCAAGACCAAGAACTGCTTGCCGAGAAAAATGTCCTCGCACGAAAAGCTCGCCGCCGCCGCTAATGACCGCAAAGCGCGCCTCGCACAGCTCAAGTCGCTCAAGAGGAAGCAAGCACCAACTGACAATGACCCCTCCGCCGCCTCAGAAGAAGGCTCGTCGAACTCTGCATCTCTCACGCGCACTGTAAGTGAAGAGCCTGTCACGAAAACATACCTCAGCGGCCGCAACTACGATCCCGAAACGCGCAACGTAAAACTGGGCTTTGAAGCCGCGCCAATCGCCGATGCAACTTCGACCCTCGAATACAAGGCCGGCCAGCTCGCGCTCGAGACCAAGAAAGCGCAGGCTGAGGAGACGAAGGAGGACAAGCCGCTTGATCTGTTCAAGCTCCAGCCCAAGAAGCCCAATTGGGATTTGAAGCGCGATTTGGAGAATAAGTTGAAGACGGTGGACATCTGGACCGAGAACGCGATTGCGAGAATGGTGAGAGAGCGCATCGAAGCACAGAAGAAGCAGAGGACTGTGAAGGATGGAAAGGAAAATGGCGAGGATGAGGAGGTTGGGATGGAGGGCGAGGAGTTGGTCGAGGTCATGCATTTGAAGGAAAAGGAAGAGGAGGCGGCGCGGAAGAGGGAGGACGAGGACGAGGACGAGGCGGCCGAGGATGTGAGTTGAAGGGCGGATCAATCTCTCAGACAACTACTACACTTCAAGACGCATAACAGTGCAAGATACAACAATGCAGGTATCTCCGCTGGTGAATACCAAGATGCACAATCCATAAAGCGAGCTGGATCTACGGACTGTTTTCAGCAGAGAATTATGGAAGGGGTGAAGGCGCTACATCACCGGTGCAGAGCGAGGAAGGAAAGCTACAGAGCAAGGAAACTATCAGATACCAAAGGGTTGATCCTTCACCGGGTATACCTATGTAATACTACAAAACAAACTACAGCTTGCCCATCCAACCTCTGTCCCGCTGCAAATGACTGTTTCCCATCCCAATCAACGACCCCCTTGCATTTGCCTTGTCAGTGCCACACGCTTGCTGTATGGACTAAGACTGCGCTCTTTCTGCGGCGGCGGCGCTGGCGGTGCGCCCCTTGAACCAAGTTCTGGTCGTCCATTTTCAAATTGGCGATCACCGCCATTGTATGATCTGCCACGGCCCCTCCCTCCATACGTTCCACCACGACCGCGGCCACCATTTCTACTTCGGAAGGGGCTTGGGGATCGCAGAGGTGCCCTTCGAGAATACGGACTGGGACTGCGAGCGGGGCCAAGAGGTGACCTTGACCTCGGCACTCTTCCATGTCTGCGGCCCCTTGGGCTCCGCGACCGAGACCTAGAAGTAGACAGATGCCGTGCTGGGGGTAAACCTCTCCTTGGGCTGCGTCCTGCTCTTGCTACCCCGTTTCGTGACAGATAGCGTTCATCAGATATGTCCATGCGACCTGAACTCCTTGAGCGAGACCGCGATATGGATAAAGGTCGGACGGGCTGTTTTCCCACTGAGTCTCTGCTAATGTGTGACATCAGGTATGCTCCTTGTCTGCTGTGACTTATGCTCCTGCTCCTGCTTCTAGTTTTGCCCTTCGAGTGCGGCCGTTTGGCTCCCTTCTGAAATGAGCCAATGTCCTGAGGAAAGTCCATGCGACGAGAGCGTGACCTGCTCCGTCGTCTACCCCTCTCTGGGGGGCTGAACGAGCTCATTCGTCGCCGGGTATTCCGGTCTGCAGACCCATGCATCTCATATGGGCTTTCCGAGCGGTCTGAGGCTGATGATATGGAATGTCTGTCTCTCTTCCCTAACCTTTGCTTGCCGCCGCGCAATGACGGAGCGTCATTCTCGTCGAGGGCCTTCGGAGGTGGGGACCTCGACAGCGAGCGGTTTGTCGATATGGACGAGACCGAGTCGGACGAGTACGAGGACACAGAGTGCGAGCGCCCGCGAGAAGGCTTGCCGTCTACGTGCCCCGATTTGACCCCACGTTCCTCGTCTTTCTTTGCGAGCAGCTCGTCGGCAACACCTTTCCTAGGTAAACGTTAGCTACTTTCTGCTCATACGCAACACAAAAAGGTCCATGCTTGCCTTCGGAGCAAGTCATTGGGCACTTCGGTCGTCAGCTTCGGTTTGAGGTCTGGGTTCAAGAGCTGCTGGGTCCGAGAAGGACGCGATTTGTAGGGCCGCTGTTGCGTCGTCACGGTACACTCGTAGCTGTAGTGCCCCCTCTTTAGGCACTTCTGGCATAGCGTGCTGGCTGAAGCCTTGGAGCGCGGAGGGCCGCGATACATGGCGTGTTGGGTGGTGGGTGAATCGATGGGGAGGAAAGTGTAGCCCTGGCAGCTGCAATGCGAAGAGGGAGGCACCGGAGCTCAGCTAGGAATGTCCTTGCACGTGACACACAAAAGTCTAGTTCGGGAAGCTTCCCGGCGCATACTTTGGAAGGTGCACGGGCCCATTGCCAAGGCCGGAAAAATAGCACACCAAATCGCACCGCACCCTCAGCAACCCTCACCGTCGTCGCCCTCCCTCACCACGGCCGCCGCCTCCACTCACTCACGCCACAGCCCGCCCGCCCGCGATCTCCTCCTCCGCTGCGACGCGCTGCCTCTTCTCGACAGGCACGCACGCCAATTCACTCTCACCTCACTGCCTCCGGTGCACCCCGCCCGCGGTGCCAGGCTGCTCCGTCCCGACCGCACCATCGCACGCCCGTCGCGGCCCTCTGCTGCACCCCCGTACCTCTCCCTCGATTCCCACCTCACGACCGAATGCCGAAACTCCATCATGTCCAGCTCTCTGGCCCTGGTATCTTCGACTTTCCTTGAGCACCCTATTTCCTGAGATACCGTCCATCACTTCGACCTGGTTCCTTCCTTTGGCGGTCCACGGCCCACCTCAATTTGCGGCTTTGCGGCGTTCAGCTTGGTGAATTCTTCCTCTTCACAAACCTAAAAGGTAGGGCATTTGCCGTTTCGATTGCAAAAGTGCCTGCCAAGCACATTCCCCAATCTCCCCAATCTGCCTCGCCTAGACCGATAGCCAGTCTCACATAGACGCTGAAGCCATCTGCATCGCGTCTTGATTCTTATTTGAACAGCGCCTCTGCAATCCTCATCCTCACAATGACGTCCACGTCCTCGGTGCCTATGGAGCAGTCTCAGGCGAAGCTGTCGTTTGCCAAGGTAAGTTCTCTATTCCAGCCATCCGTCGTGCGCTCATTCGGCTCACCCTTCCTTCTACAGGTTGCAGCGTCTGGTTACAAACCTTCACATTCCAAGGAGCTACCACCCACAGTCAAATCGCCCGTTACGCCTCCACATCCCACAGTTCATTTGCAAGGCCCCAACTCGTCTCCACCTAGCAAATGTGATGCACCACAGGTGCGTGTTGAAGACATGGAGGAGAAAATCACGAAGGAGAAGGAAAACGTTGGTAATATGGCTACCCGAACCGGACAGTGGGCCAACACTACCGGCCAACAAGTTGCCTTCCAACCAGGCTCCAAAGAGGATGAGTCAGAGAAGTCACGCCCAGCAATCGCATTGGTCAAATCCCCGGCTGCGGAGGATAGTACTACGCAGCTGTCATCGTCTGATGGCTCGGCCAAACCACCGAGCCTTGACGGCAAGAGCATTGCATCCGCGACCACCTTTGCCCTGGACGAGAAAGAATCGATTCGGCCAGACGACAGCGCCAGCTTGAGAGCCGTTGAAGAGGAAGACGTCGCTTCTCCACCAGATTCGGTTGCTGCTGACTCTCGAGTCGGGTCTGATAGTGGCGTTGCTCGTGCCTTCAGCGACCAATTACATGAAATCGCAGTCATAGGCCCACTCCCTCGCCGGGGTGCTGCTCCGCCTGGGAGATTTCCAATCGTCAATGCCAATAGCCCGCATACGCTTTATGACCCCAATCAGCCACCGAACGGTATCAATGGCATGCAAACGGTGGCCGGTCCGCAAAACTTACCGGCTATTCCTGATGAAAAACTCATCGAGGCGTTGGAATCCCCGCGCGATCGTCTATTTGTACTGAAAATCGAGCAGGATTTCATTGATTTCATCAAAGATTCTCGGTAAGTCGCAAATGACAATCCCCAATCACCACAATAGATGCTAATAGTGCATAGCGAGAATGAACTGTCTCTACCCAACTTCAACACATTCTACAGGATGCTTGCACATCGGCTTGCGGACTACTACTTGCTTGGTCACGTTGTTGACACCACATTGACTGGAGTTAAAATTACCAGAACCCCGTATTGCAGAATGTAAGCAAATTACAATAATTATTTCCCGTGTTGTACTGACCACCTCGTAGCCCTCCTCCTCTGTCAGGGCTACCTGTCTCCTCGAAGAATGCTAGCACACCCCCGGTCGATCTCCCCGCACGTAAGATCATGCGCCGTGGAGACGATAAATCCGGAACTAACACAACGGCGAACTCTGAGAACCCTTCCAAGACTACGTCCGAGGTGGGTGGCACGAGTGGAAGCGATGGTGGAAACGATGAGACCGACGGTAAAGACAAGTCTGCGCTTACCCGAGAAGAGCGAGAGGCTAGGTATCGAGAAGCTCGACAACGAATCTTCGGTAACTCCGAGAATGGGGAGAGTGAGTCGACCGAAGCTATTGGATCTGGTGAAGAGAAGGATACGTCAAGATCAAGCTCCGCTTCTGGCAAGAAGAAGAACAAGAAGCAGCGCAATTACGACGATGACGGATTCGAAGCCCGTTCCCGCTTCAATGCCTACTACCCACAGCAGTATGCCGTTCCTAGCTACGGCGGGGACAATGCAGTCTACTATGGGGGTTTCCCTGGACCGATGCAAAACCCTCAATATCCCGGAATGAACGCAAATGTCTCACCTCCGCCAACGTACAACAACGGATATCCGGCGATGATGCCGCCGGATGCGCAACCTTCCTACGGATGGTCCAGCCCGCAGTATCAGCCTCCAACCGCTCCCATGGCTTATCCCACTTATCCTTCCGTGCAGAATGGGTACGACTTATCCACCGATTTCCAACGAGGTATGCAGTCATTCCAGTCAGCAGCGATGCCATCACAGGTGACCCCGAAGATGGCGAATCCGTCTATGGCATCCTACCAAGAAACGTTTCAGCCTCAACCTCAGCCTATGCCCATCAATTCAGGTTGGCCACAAATGAATCAACAGCCTTCATATCCTATGGCCCAACCACTTTACGCCCAGAACGGCCCCGGAAATCGGCCCATGTCTGCTCCCAATCAAGGCCCAGTGCCTGGATCGTACGCTTACGGACAATTCCCAGCCTCTCCCTACAATGGTAAGCCAAATCGCAATCAACATCCCCTCCCTGGGAGCTTCAATCGGCAACAGTTCAATCCACAAAGCCAGGCTTTTATACCAGGTACGCGTAATGCACCATTTCAAATGCAACCAAATATGTCGCCAGGACCAACGCAAGGCATGAATGGATATGGAAATTACCAAATGCCAGCGGCTAGTCAGATGGTGCGGCCGAGCCCTCCGGTTGCATATACACAAGCATTTGGTTCACCTCAAAGTATGCACAGTAGCAATTCTGTTCCCGCCAAGCCAAACAATCCAACATTTTCTCCAAATCCCCAGGTTGCGTCGTCGCAAATGGCAGCAACTCACACGAGCTCTTCCCAATCCAGCACGTCTTCGGTCCCGGCGCAGAGCAGTATTGCCAAGTGGGGAACGCCATCTCACCTTCCCCCAAGGCCACCACCACCAGCACAGCCGCTGCCTCCAAAGTTCAATCTCCCTAGCAATAACCTGGCGTCTGTTCCACGAATCCCAAATAATGCAACTCCTGGATATTTGGCCAATACATCGATGATCAGGGGCGGTGCTGGTCTCAGCATGCCAAATAACAACTCCTCATAATGGCTTTACGAACTTACTCGATGACTGAGCGGCTCTTTGCATTGCGTCGGTGCTCGTGTTACATTGGTTGCATTTTCGTTTGACGGGCTGCGGATGGAATCGGCGTGAAAGGGCATGTCCCCTTAATTTTCACCTATGGGTGTGTTGGGGCTTAAAATGATCGTCTTTTCCTATCGCTTTCCTGGATGGGTACACTGCATGTATCTTTACGCCGAGATATGCCGGCTTTGCGTAAATTTGAGTAATCGATATCCAAATATAGGTTGATCCTTCCATGTGTGCATGTGATATAACGGGATGTGCTTGATGTCTTCGAAGTGACTCTAGCTTTCTTGTCCCGTTCGTCTACGTTTGATATGCATGCGCTGTTTGTATATATGCCTTGTGGAAGTTATCATTTGAGTGCGAAAGCATGCAGAATCCACAAAATATTATCTAAGAGGAAACATTTGGTCTTGTGCTTCTGTATTACTGTCTCCCTCCCTTATATTGAAGCTTGGTTCGCCGTCTCAAACGGAAGGGCAGATATAATCACCCCCAATAACCAAAAAAAAAAAGCCCTACGTACAAGGACTAGCATTTGTGCATTTAACCCATTCTGCGGGGAGATGACGAGGCCACCATCCCACATATATAACCTACCATAGCACACAGACCGATAACGTTAGAGCGTATGGTGGAAGGTAACGATTCAGGCGTGTATGTGTACTACGGTATCAGCGAGATTTCGTCATGGTCGCTGGATTGGAAGACCACAGGGTGAGTTAAACTTACCTGAATGACGAACATGAAGTTGAAATGAGTGTTGCAATGCAATTCCACCCACAAGCATTAAATGTACATTTCCGATGCACGCACGGACAGAACGTTCACACCTAGGGTCCACATTCATCAGTATTCTAACAGTCCACAAATGGTAGGAAAGCATTATCAAACTTATCTCGTCAAATCAAGGTAACCATAGCCCGCCCAATCCTGTGCGATGCAAAGATTACTCAAGGGTATCTTTACATACCACCTTCCAGTACGCCAGGTTCCCAATTACAGAGAGGATCACCAGACAAACGGTCCAAGATGGCCTGGTATTGTTTTCTCCCCTGAAATGGCGTTAGGCTTTGCATCAGGTCCAACGGCGACTGTGGGAAAAGGAGCACAGTTCGACGAGGCGTACGTGGGGAACGTGTAGGAACTTCCAAGAATGGGTTTCATAGATCTGATTTGCTATGTCACTTTACTGGTCTCTACCGTGTTTGAAAAATGCAAGAACTCTCCGTAAATATCGTCGCAGTCAGCGTGAGCGAACCTGTCTTCAACAGGAACAGCACTGTTACTCACTACCGCAATACAACATATCACATCGACCAAAACAGGGTAATCAAATTGGGATACGCGAAAATTAACCTCTAGGGCAACGAGGCACAATCTTTCACAAGAGGAACGGCTCACGAGGTTTTCGATACGCAAGGATTTACCAAGATCTGCTTGCTAATCTGCTAGGATCTTGCATTCCCCGAAGCCTTTCATGTCCTTATCAGGCAGGGTGCATGTATAATTTTCACTGCCAGATTCCGGAAATTGCTGGACTGTGTTCGCGCGCGTCTCTCTCATAACCCCCTCCGTGAATCCACTTTTATAAACAGCATTATTCTTGCCAGATCCTCTAAGAAAAATGCTGGAATAGTGTTTTGCAATACGAGTGGGCCGCTGGAGGAGGGTTATTTTAGCTGCAGTCAGATTTGCCTTCCATTTATGGGACCGATTGTTAAGCTTGGGGCAGAAGACCTGTATGTGGTCAAACAAGTCACGTTCCAACCTATCTTAGAAGGTGTGGGGGAGGTATTGTAACGATACAAACAGTCGTTCCATCACATGACCGGCCTGCGCCGTTACATTATATTGAAAAGCTCACGACAGCCGGTGACTGCCTCTTAATAATATCGCAAAAATTGTTTGTTTGATTACGTCCAAGCCCCGACACGCGTCCAATTCGGTCGTGATACTCATACACCGTCACATCGAATCATTCAGTTATAGATCAGATCCCCGAGACCTCTGATCGACCGAAGCCTTTAGGTTTGGAACTTCCTATCCTCTGCGATCAGGATTGCCTTCGGAAAAGTCGATGTCCGACTCCCAACCAACCTCAGGCCCCCCCACCAGGTCTGGAAATCGCGCCGGCCAGAAGGGTAAAGCAACCCAGCCGCGTAACGAACCCCGACCACCCCGAACACCCCCAGAACCCCCTTGTCCGGCACCGCCTGAAAGCCTACCAATATCATCGCGCAGCGATGATACAAGCGTCTCCAGAGAGGTAACCCTCTGGAGCAACTGAGTGTTCAAATGGAACAAAGCCACCTGAACGTCAGCTACAGGAAGCTTGGCCTCCTGACGCCTCACAGCCTGGGCGACCAACGCCAGGTTCCAGGCAGTCGCCTGAACGGCACCGAACGCGGTTTCCTTCTCCTCACCCTCCTCCGCCGCCTCCCACACCTCCAAAGCACCCCGGAGGGCCACGAACTCATCATCACAATAGGAGGGAACCTACAACTACGTCAACAACACTGTCACGCCTACCGAATCACCAGTGATTTGGTTTATTATAAGATCTTACAGGGTTGCACTTCTCGTTCTTGGAAGTGCAGTACTGGCACTTGTTCGAGCCCAGACGCCCAAAACCGTATTGTACGGCCGTGCCGCGCGCGAACGCGCGGCAGGCCCGAAGGCAAATGATCCGAAAGGCCAAGGTAGAAGCCCCAGGGGGCGCGCGGAGTGGCATGTGTGTGTGTGTGTGTGTGTTTGTAAAGCTACGATACAGGTCAACGATACTAAACCAACAACAATGGTAAACAGACAAAACGTACGTACGCAAGAGAAATGTGTGATGGGCCGAGCAAGAAAAGAAAATAGGAAGGCACGATTGTTGATATACTGGAGAAAAATGGTGGTTGCCTCCGACAACAACAAAATAATTTCTCTTTCACCTCGAGAAACATGAGCCCCGCATTCACCTATCAACAAGTACCCTATTTGGAGAGGAAAACTGGGTGAAAGCAATTGTATGGTGGTTGTCTTGATCCTTTCACCAAACAACAAAGCATTGACCAGACAACAGCTTTATACTAACTGTTCATTCACCACTGATTCCTTTGTTCGGACCTCGCAAATACGGGACTATTTGCCTACCAGGAGGGGGGGTAGTGTAACGATACAAACAATCGTTCCATCACAAGACGGACCTGCGCCGTTACAGGTATTGGGAATTAGGAGTAATATTGGGGAGTTAGGTTGGTATTTGAAAGAAGAGGTGCCTAACCTAGATCCCTGTATTTAAGCTCTGTATTAACGTAAAGCACAAGTGAGCCGTCATTATCCTTGGTGTTAGAGAGAAGAAACCGACTCCAAAACGCCATATGTATCTCAACCGGCAGTCCAGTTCCCTACCATCCCAATCAACTCTTCCCCTGCTCTCCTCCCAGCTGATGTCCCGCTCCCCAACCCTCATATCCCCCAACTGGCGCAGGCCCCTCCATCTCCGCCGTATTCCCCTTCGTTGGTAACTCACTACCTATGTACATTGTTCCATCCAACTCTGCCGGGGCCTGGGCAACCATACCCATACCATCACCAGCGCTCGTCATATCTGGAGGCTTCTGCCCACCACTCAGATTGTGATCTATACCCCCAGTTTCTTCTTTCCGTTTGCTAGACTTCCTTCCCAGCCAGAACGCTGCAAATACCAAACCCGCGACGATCAGCACGCCGAGCGGGATGCCGATGCCGAGCCCGATTTTTGCGCCTGTAGAAAGACCGCTACTTCCACCCGGATTGTTTGTGGAGGAAGGGGCGGTTGTTTGTGCCTGGCCTGTGTTTAATGGTGTGGATGTCGATCCCAGCGTTGTTGTGGCGCTGTTGGAGATGGACGTCGATTGGATTGCCGATGTAGCAGGGGGGTTGCGAGTAGGATCGAGGATGGTGATCGCGGTAGGGAGGTTAGTGATCAAGGTAGGGAGGTTAGTAACCTCGCTTGCGATTTGTCGTTTCTCGTCCGCGCGGAGTTCGAGTTGCGAGGGTTGCTTGGGTGGTAGGGCGAAGACGATGGGGGTTCCAACGGCTATTGGGTTGCTGTTAGACAGTGTCTGGACGGTATGAGGGTGGAATGGGGAAGACTGGATGAAAGGGCGTGTACATAAACACAAATCCGACAAAAAGCTCTTCGTCTGGTCTATATCCTTCACCTCACAACCACCTCTAACACAATCCATTAAGCGGGGTATATAGTTATCAGCAGAGCAGGCGCAAATAAAGTCTGTGGGTTTACATTTCGTCTTCGTCTTGCCCACGCAGACTTTCTAGCACGGTGTATCAGCAATCGCAATGTGAGACGAAGGTACACATGGACATACCGCGCACGAGGGCAAGGTTTCAGTCGCGCCATATTCAATTGCGGTTGAGATGACAAGGGCGAGGAGTATTGACACGCGCATGCTGGGCTGATTTGAACCGAATAGCTCTGTGGAAACCCAGCGCTCAGAAACTACTGATTGGGAGCAAGAACAGAGACAAAAAGTCAAATGCGACAAAAGCGGCGGACGTTTGATTAAGTTTTCGACTTTAGATTAGCCGTCCAAGACTATCGTTTCGCCATGGCACCATCGCTGATACGAAGGATAGTCTCAAGGTTCAATTTCACAGGCGCCTATAGGCGTTCACGTGGCGTTCAGCTACTGTGGCGAATCCGTGTCAATCACAGGGGGTGGAGGCATATGATTTGCGAGACGAACGCGGGATGGAATCAAGAACTGAGGCGTCGGTTCAGCCTCGCGACTGGCTCTCACAATCGCGCACAACAGTAAACACGTGCAGCTCGGTCCGAGAGCCACCCATTTGAAGAAGGAAAAACAGGGTGACTTGAAAAGAAGGGAAGCGGACCATTCAATAGCGAAATAAAACTTTTTTGGTTAGAGAAACTGCGTGGAAACATGATCCATGACATGACCGGCTTGCAGTCAGGATGGTCGACCCCACTTCGCACGTCGTGTCTCTTCTGTTAATCGCACACAAATAACAAGCAACGAGAGTGCCCGAAGCGTCGTAGAACCGCAGTGTACTAAGTGGGTGTACCGGAACCTCCAGATGACAGCGGCGCTAGCATTCGCAACATCGAGATGTCGATGGTGGCATCTTAAAACTGGACTGTGGGAGGTGCTGGAGGTAACAGATGCTGAAATCGTGTTTCGAGGTCACGTGATGGCGCTACAGAATAGTACTGTAACCTCCAGCGAAGCGAGACGCTAGCGAACATAGGGACTAGTCCCTGTTGCAGTGAGTACGTCATTCTGGCTCATTCATGGGTTTTTCACTTTTGCAATGTCCCAATTCCTGTCCGCCGCCTACATCCCCATCATCCGTCATTTATGTCTTCTTTTTTTCCTTTTTTTGAAACAAACAAACGTCTTTCAATCACCGCAACATGGCTTCTACATCCGATTTACACGTAGAGAAACTATTCTCAGTCAAGGACTATGTCTGCGTTGTCACTGGAGGAGGGTCAGGCATTGGACTGATGGCATCGCAAGCTCTGGCTGCTAATGGTATGAGGGTTTTGTTCGGGGGTTGTGTAGTCATGACGTGGAACAAATGCTGACCAATGGGATACAGGCGCCAAGGTGTACATCACGGGACGTCGTATGTAAATCTTAAGGAACCTGTGAATTGAAGACCCAAAAGAAGTCAATACTCACCATCTCTAGGGATCGAGGCACTCGAGCAGGCCGCAAATTCTCATGACCCCGAAGGTGGCGGCCAGATTATCCCGTATTCCACGACATATTCCCCTCCTTCAAACGGCAACACCACTGACCCCTCTATAGTCTCGGACCATGCGACGTAACCTCCAAATCCGACCTCGAGAAGCTCTACAGCTCCCTCTCCTCCAAGGAGAAATATATCAACCTCCTCATCTGCGCAGCCGGCATTTCAGGCACCAAAGCAGAGCCCCATGAAGAAAAAGCCACCGACCTCAAAGAGAAGCTCTGGAGCAACGAGACCTTCGAGCAGTGGGGTGAGACGTACAACACAGACGTGACATCCGTGTACTTTACAACCGTCGTGATGCTCCCACTCCTACAAGCCGGCACCGAAACCCACGGACACTTATCCGCCTCTGTTATTGTGATATCCTCCATGTCCGGCATCATGCGACATGCACAGGGTCACTTTTCGTACAATGCTGCCAAAGGCGGCACCGTACACCTGACTAAGCTCATGTCGGCAGAGTTCCAGAAGCTCAGGATTAGAGTGAATTCGATTGCACCAGGTTACTTTCCGTCAGAGATGACGACAGGCAAAAGCGATGAGAATCAGAAGAGCTATGTGCCGGATGAAAAGATCCAGGAGAAAGGCCATGTGCCCATGGGCAGGGTGGGAAGCGACCAGGAGATGGCACAGGCAGTACTCTTTTTAGCGAAGAATGCGTATGTGAACGGGGAGATTCTGGCGGTCGATGGAGGAGTACTAAATGTGGTCAGTGGGAGGTAGATAAGAAAATATGGGAAGTAAGGTGGGCTAGACTGCATTGAAATGTCTATCAGCGATGAAAAATGTATGTAGAATTTGGAAGTCAGAGACTAACTACGCACATGCTGTTGTCCCGGCACCACTATATCGATAGTGCTCGATGAGAGGCAGCTTGCCTCGAAAGGCCCCGAAGATTACAATCTATCTTCGCCGTCCCGTTGTTCATCCTCAAGCCCTCCTCGAAGCCACCGGTGCTCTTATCCGGATCTGGATCCTGATCCACAGCGGTGCGGTACATGCCGAATCAGCTTTGTCACTCCGTCCAGGCCATTGAAGAATCTTGTATATAGCGTTAGAACAGATGCAGCTGCTAGTCTTTGAAAATGGTTAACGTATTGGAACGACCTCTCCTTCGTCAACGCTGTAAGCATCGCCTCCGCTGTTTCGGGCACCCGTAGCAGGTGAATGCTGAGGGCAGAGCGCTAAGGTTTCCGCTTTCGACGTTGAGTTGTTAAAAAAAGAAGCTGAACATGTCCAAGTTCAGCAAGTTAGTTGCGATTTCTCATGAAGACATACAGCAGAACCTGGCAAACCTCGTATAAAAGGACTTAGGAAATGAGAGGTCGAGGGATTCTCGAGAGGGAATGAGGAGCCGGGGTTCCAGCTCGCCTCTTCTTAGCACGAGTGGCGTACCTGAGCCATAACCGCAATCCAACCCCATCATGCGCCTGCTTTTCATCTCTATTTCTCGCTCCTCGTGCGAGATGCTCCGCCGTTATATTTGCGCAGAAGATATCACGACTTCGGCGCCTCTGGGCGCTTACCGCTCGCTACGTCCCCTCAGCGCTTGTGTATGCAGCTTCTAAACGTGCTGCAGGTACGCAAATCGAGGGTCGAATCACCGTCTCGACTCCTCATAAAAACAAAAGTACGCCGCAGGCTCGGTTCCTCGCCTCGTTTCCCTGTGCCGCCATGGGCCACAGTGCAACCTGTCCAATTTGTCACCCGTCACCCGTAAGGCTGACTGGCTGGAGTAAGTTGGCATGCATCGGACTTTTGAATTTGCATTCATAACTCGCTCCGGGTTCTATAGTGGACGGGATGCACCGCCTTGGGCTTACTTGCTCGCTAAAAAGGCTCAACCCTTCCTTCCAGTGAGATTTGAGCATCTTCTGAGGTTGCAATGGAGCCACATTTGCAAATCACCACAGCAATTACGAGTTTGATCCTGCCCGTACACCACAACAGGAAACTTCTTGCGATTACGATGAGCAGAATCAGTCGAGCATCCTCTGTTCATTGGGTGAGAATCCAACACAAGCAACCAAATGCTGTGCAACAAACATCCACCATATGCTCAACCCACTTCTGAGGCAAACATGGTATCATGTGTCACAAGCCAAATCATCGACAATGACTGTTCGCATTGCTTTTTCTCTTGAAGCTCTCATCGACTGATGTGATGGTGGAGCAATTCGAGAAAACTCTCCCTGTTATGATTGCGGCTGGTGCAAGCGCTTGCCGCTGTTCACACCGAGACTTGGCGCCAATCCATCAGCCCTATTCTCTTTCCATACCTCAACCCCAGCCTTGTCTCACTGCCGCAACATCTCGGTAAATTTTTTCACGAGGTGGATTGTCGCGAGGATGCACCACATTTTCGGCGACCGACAATCAGTTGTCTACAAGTCACTGAAACTTTGCAGGGCGATTCTGCGCCAGAAAGTACAGAGTCTGGGAAGGACATCTTATGAAGACATACTTGTGAGAGTGTCGGCGCTTCAAGCACCTGTTGTCTGGTTTGATAGCCACAATTGATATTCCTTGTTTGCAAACCACGGCTATCGGTACGGCGCCTTCCGTCTTCCCGTTGCAATTCTGCATGATGTGCCAACTCCTATTCGATGATTTCGATCTCGAAAGAACATAGCCAACAACTGGCCTGCACTTGCAGCACCAACAACGTCCGGCGGATTGAGCGTGGCACTGTTCTGGCCTCAACTCATTAAGACTTTGTTTCATGCTACGCCGCAAGTAATATCTCCAACGCCTCACGAGGTACCTAACTGGCGAAAGGATTGCGCCGCCTTCCACGAGGCGAATGTAACACGCGCTGCGCTATTTTATATATAACCAAGGCAGGATGAACATACTTGTACGTCCCCGGCCCTCACGCTGCTAGCTTGCTCTCTCCAACCCGTGCGCTGGGCAACCTTCTCCAGGAACCCCTGTTTGGTTTCGTCTACTTCACTCTTGAGCGAGGTACACCGTGCAATGGGCTCACATTCACCATCGTGGACTCCAAAATACGCCGCGGAGAATTCGAGCCAAGAATTACTGAACATCTGCATTTCGTTCGCCATCCTCGAAACCTTCTTCGTTATAGCATTCATATTTTCGTGGTATTTCAATGGCAATAACTCCAAGAACAGCAAAACTGTCTTTTGTTTAATATTAGTCGGATACATCTTCTGCTTCAGCGGTGTTATAAATGCAGTTCGTATGTTCATCACTCTCCCCTTCATACCGAATTAGGACGCTAACTACGCTGTAGTTATGATCAAGATTGGAGGAGCCGGTCACCACACTGATATTTTATCACCTGGGAAGGTTCGCATACTTCTCCAGCTCATCAAAGTCCAGGAACTGGTTCGTAAATCGGGGTACAAGTCTTAGGTTTGCTGCTGTTCAATATTCGAACAGTTTAGACAATTGCTAATCTTGTACCTCTCCTAAAATTCTAAATATCTGCTAACTGCTTTGTAGTAAGCAATATCCCTCTGAATTGATTTCCTAAACGCTTGCTAAGACATATACCCCCAATCTTAGTATCTATGTCATGTCGCTACCGTTTCCCAAACTCGCGATTTTAAGTCTCTACTATCGGCTCTTTGCCTGCAAGGTGTCGTACTATTTCATGTACGCTATTGGTCTAGTGATCGTGGCAACATGCTTGTTTGGGGTCCTCGCTGGATTCTTCAACTGCAAACCGTTTTACTCTTTTTGGGAGCCCAGCATTGAAGCCCACTGTACCATGGATCGGATGGTCGCTTTTCGATACTATAGCATTCCCAACATAGTCACCGACGTCGCCATCATTGTCATTCCGATTCCGGCAGTGTGGAAATTGAAGGTTGGGGTGTTGACCAAGATTGGCGTCGCCCTTACCTTCCTCACTTGTACTTTGTACGTCTAATGTTTCAGGGAGAAGCTCCAAGTGCTAATTTTATAGTAGTGGGATTGTTACTGCTGCTCTTCGCTTTGTCGCATTCTTGAGTGTCAGCATTTTTGAAGATGTTAGCTATCTGTCCGTCTCAACAACAAGCTGGGCCATAATCGAACCAGGCGTCTACCTAATCGCTGCAACGATACCCATGCTCCGACCTCTCATCCGACATTTCGTAACAAAGATCAAGCAATGCTCTTCGACCACCCGAACCCGAACCTCAACCTCGTGCTTCCGCCGCACAGTGTCTACCCAGCATTCATCGCATCCGTCCTCGTCCGCAGTCGCATCGCCCCCGCGCGCAGTTCTCAAGAAATCCTCGCGGCAGGAGTTGATGGAAACCATAACGATTGGGCGGAGACCAAGTCGGCTGCTCTCGCTGGATGACTACCATTATATGCAGGCCCCGGAGGTCCGGAGCCTGAGGAGTATGGATGAGGAGAGCATGGTGTGTGCAGATGCAGTAATTTATGAGGCTATGGGGAAGCAGGGGAGGAATCCGGATGGGACGCTAAGAGCATGGAGTTTGAGTGCGCCAGCACAGTTGAGTCCACTAAGGACAAGCTTCTTTTTCGAAAATAATTAATGGTGCCGTCTGAAGTCTGACCCTGTGGTTGGTGTGTACATTGTCAAAAGGTTTACATGTGTTTAATACCCCAGCTAATTTGAATTGTGGATGAGTTTACCTCGACGCATGAGGTGTTTCCCATACCGCTTCTGTGCATAGACGTGTTCCATTCTCTGCATCCCCACACGACCACAGCCCAAGACTCCGGGGCGTATAGCACTGCGCCCAGACTTGTAACCACTCGCAGGACGCATGGCTGGAAGCGGGTAAGACGATCGTGCACGTGATAGCGTGCAGCAGTCGGGACGGCTGCGTCGTTCAGCTTGAGCTTGGTGGACTTTACTACGTTGCACGCGTGATATGAATATTTGACTGGTTACCGAACCAATTATTATATATACTATTACGATGGCGATGTATGGAATATAGGACCGTGGCGCATTTCGTGCACAGCCAAGAAAGCCGTTTTGGCGTCCCTTCTGATGCTGGACCGCGAGGAACCTGCACTACCACCGCTACGGCATCTCTCCCTGCGCACTCACCGCGGCGTGTCCGCGCCTCTGCTCCCCTTGCCGTCGCCGCTCTACACATACATCCAGCACCCCGCATGCCCGAACGCAGGCATCGTTTGACGCGACGCGTGCCTAATTGCAGAGGAGGGAAGCGCAGCTTCGCAATCTCGAGGCCCGCCGTGCGGCCAGGATCCCACGCATTAAGGACGAAGGGCCAGCTATAGCACCCCGAAACACACCCCGCTCGAGTGCGCAGGCGCAGGCGCAGGCTACAACAAAACACGACGACAACGGCTGCCATTGGGAAGAAGGGAGTGAAAGCAAGACAGCGAGAGACTGGGCTGGATATGCGCCCCGACGAGAAGCACGCGCGCCCGACCTAGGACTCGTGCCACAGAGGAGCAAGAACACACTAGATAGGAGACACACATACGAGGCAGACATACCATGGTGTCCCACCCGCCAAAGTCCTCGCACTCCCGCGTGTCGCAGCACTCGGGCTCGCACCCGCCGCCCACCCACGCAAAGAAGTTGTCGGCGTCGTCCGCATCGTCGGCAGCAGCAGCGACGGCAGCGGCAGCAAACAACCAACACGGCACCCCGAGCCGCGAAGACCGCCAGGACCGCCCGAGCAGAGAGGGCACCGCCCAGCGCGCCGCCCAGGATGTTGTTGGCCTCAAGGACTTCCAGCTGGGCGACTGCCTCGGCAAGGGCGCCTTTGGCAGCGTGTACCGCGCCCTGAACTGGAACACGGGCGAGACGGTGGCCATCAAGCAGGTGCGGCTGGAGAATCTGGGTGGTGTGGAGCTCAAGACGATCATGCTAGAGATCGATCTGCTGAAGAACCTCAACCACGCCAACATCGTCAAGTACAATGGTTTCGTCAAAAGCTCCGAGAGCCTGTATATTATCCTCGAGTACTGCGAAAATGGCTCCTTGCACAGCATCTGCAAAAACTTTGGCAAATTCCCCGAAAACCTAGTGGCGCTGTACATGTCACAGGTCCTACACGGTCTATTGTATCTCCACGAGCAGGGTGTGATACATCGCGACATCAAGGGTGCTAATATCCTGACGACGAAGGAAGGCCTGGTCAAGCTAGCCGACTTCGGCGTAGCAACGAAAGCATCAGGCCTGGACCAGTCGAGTGTCGTCGGGACGCCATACTGGATGGCCCCCGAGGTTATCGAGCTTTCTGGTGCCGCAACATCGTCGGATATCTGGAGTCTGGGATGCACCGTCATCGAGCTGATCGAAGGGAAGCCACCGTATCACAAGCTGCAACCCATGCAAGCTCTCTTCCGAATTGTCAATGATGAGCACCCACCGATTCCTGGTAGCGCTTCTCCGCTTCTCCGCGAGTTTCTGATGGAGTGCTTCCAGAAGAATCCCACTTTACGCATCTCAGCCAAACGACTGCTGAAACATCCATGGATATTGAGCGCAAAGCGGACGGTCCCCGCCGTGCGGACTAAACCCACCGAGTACACCGAAGCTGTCAAATCCGTGCAAGAGTGGAACGAAGCGCTGAAGTCACCAAATTCACTTCGCCGGAATGCCCGTCTCGCCCCTACACCGAGAAAGGACTCACCGCACTCGGCTGCTGTCCCTGCGGCCCCCATACGCAGGCCATCCGCTGTGAATGCGAACCTAAACATTCCGAAGCCCAGACCTAGCGCAGAGTCTTTTCGATCTCCCGAAGTAGACCGGGATGACAACTGGGACGACGATTTCGCAGAGAGTATTTCGCCAAGAGCACTCCATTTACCCCATTTGAAGCCGCAGGATAACTTTGGTGGCCTCTTCTCGGGCGACAGATTGAAGGCCTACGCTAATTTCGATGCCGTAACCGAGGAGCCATCAAACCTGGACGGTGAAGCAACGGTGAAGAGCCCTCTCAACCTTCAGCACCTTCGAGGAATCGCACAGGCCTTCCAGCCACCCGAATCAGCGAAGCCATCTTCCACCAAAACAAAAGCTACCCACTCGCAGTCGCCTTCCGAATCAATGCCTTTAGAAGAACGCCACGATGCTCAGCCTAAAACAGCATTCCTACGTGGTATCCCTAAAGCGACCCAGCTGTCGAAAACCAAGGTTGCTATACTAGCACGTCCTTCGAACATGTTTCGAGAAAATTCAGTGGAGGACTATTCAGATCTGATGCCGACGGATGAGGACGCCTTCGAGGAAAAACTGAAGGCCATGCAGTTTGCTCGGCCGCCTTCAATCATCGCACACAAAGCGCCAGCCACAACATCTAGCTCACCAGCCGAGTTCTCTCCAAGATTGTTTCATCCCAGCGATCTGAAGACGGCGCCGAAATCGACAAGAGATACGAAGATAAACGGGAATGTAAGACAACGATCGGCGTCTTCAACCTCGACTCGCAAGATGCAGCGCTCGCAGTCTGAGATTGAGATACAAAAATATGCCGAAGACGACAGGGATGATTTTTCAGATGTGTTTGGGGACATCAAGCCGAGTAGGGCAGAAAGTGACAGTGGCTCAGAGCACAGTAGCATGGCTATGATCACCTCCAAGATGTCGTCGTCATTTGTAAGGTCTTGCCTCATATGTTGAGACCACACTAACTTGGGCAGATTATCGCCGACGAGGATGATCTCGATCCATTCGCCAACCTCGAAGAAGGGATTGAAAACATTAACCTTGAAAACAACGTGGCCCGGGATAGAGATGACCGACTAGCAAAACAGACGGAACACCTTGTTGGGTGCTTAAAAACTAGTCAGCCCGATGACGTCCTTCTTGATATCGCGGACCAGCTCATTCAAGTCCTGTATGAATCGCCTGACAAGCGATCCATTGTTCTCCGTTCGCATGGAATGCTTCCCATCTTAGAGATTCTTGGCACAATACCTCCGAATGATGTTGTCCTTCGACTTTTAAAAATCATCAACCTAATCATTCTAGAAGACGCCGAGTCTCAGGAATCGCTTTCTTTCCTCGGCGGCATACCGATCATCTCCAACTTTGCATACAAGAAGTACCCAAGCGATATCCGGAAAGAGGCTGCGGCATTTGTCCGGCAAATGTATCAGACAAGCACGCTAACGCTGCAGATGTTGATTGGGTGTGGCGGTATCAATGTCTTGGTAGAGTTTTTAGAAGAGGATATAGATGCTGAGAGGGATTTAGTGCTCATTGGTGTAAACGGAGTATGGAGTGTGTTTGAGCTACAAGGTCCGACACCGAAGAACGACTTTTGCCGCATCTTCTCGCGTAGTTCTGTGCTATATCCCCTTTCGCTTGTTCTCAATCGCGTTGTCGATGAAACCGATGAGCTGTCGGAGCTTATCGAAGGTCGCATTGTCAATATCTTCCTGATATTTTCACAGGCGGAAAGCCACGTGAAAGATCTAGTGGCAGATCGAATGATCTTGAAACGTATGTGTATTCCACCCGCTACTACTCCGACGCGCCCTCTGTCATCCAAACAGCCGAGCCATTCACTGACATAAGACAGGCGTGCTAAAGGACTTAAGGAAAATGTCGCCCAATCACCAGGTGACAATGCTCAAATTTATAAAGAATCTCTCCATGCTTTCGTCCACCCATGAGGCACTACAAAACTCCAACGCCATCGACATCCTCATTGAACTACTCAAGACATCGCGCAGCCAACCACTCTACCGCGAAATTTCAAATCAGATCCTCAACACCATGTACAACCTTTGTCGCCACAACAAGAGTAGGCAGGAGGAGGCCGCGCTCTCTGACATCATTCCCTTGCTGAAAGATGTGGTGAGGGAAGGCGGCCCATTGAAGGAGTTTGCATTGCCCATTCTGTGCGAGTTGGCTCATTCCGGGAAGGTGGCGCGCAAGATGTTGTGGGATAGTAAGGGGTTGCAATCCTATATTGCGATGCTGGCGGATCGGAATTGGCAGGTCACTGCCCTGGATGCCATCTTCGTATGGTATGTTCCCCTTTGTATTCATGTCGGTGCTGCAGAATAAGATGTTAACCATTGCTCAGGCTCCAGGAAGAAACCGCCCGCGTCGAGCAGTACCTCCTTTCGTCCAACTTCAGCACCGCCATCATCTCCTCTTACACCTCGCCAGAACTCTCCCAATCCACGTTCGAAAACATGCTTGAGCCGCTCCAGAAACTCGTCCGTCTCTCTCCACCGATCGCTGCCTCCCTCGCCGTACCAGAGATTTTCACTCGCACAGTACAGAAACTAGGTCACAAGGACGCTGTCACGCGCCTCAATCTCCTGCGTATTCTTCGAACTATCTGCGATGCCACAGAGGACGAGTGTACACTAATCAAGCACTTCGGCGTCTACAACACCATACTCAACCTCTCCGACCACGACCCCGCTATCCTCGTCCGCCAAATGGCCGAAGAGCTCGTGCGCGCTTGTGATGGAGTCGGTAAGCGCTCCACCTCTCGCTCCAGCGGCTTCCGGCGCCCTGCATCTAGTGCTGGTGCACGTGCCGGGTCTGGATCCAGCAACGGATCTACAGTGTCGGGCAAGACACCACCTACACCGAACAGCCTCAAATCCACGTTTAGCATCCCACCTATGCCACCACCACCCAGTCTCGTTGGCAGTGAACGAGAGCGCGAGCGTAGAATGGGACGAAGTCAGTCCACCGGCACCGGGATTTGGGACTTGAAAGAAGAACTCAGAAACTCGAAACCACCTTCCCTAACCCGTTCCTCCACCGCACTCGCCGCCCTTGGTGGCCCGAGCCCCACTTCTTCCTTCATTTCTTCTCGCGGTGCAGGATCAGGAAGTCGACCTCCCAGCCGCGACACGATGTCCTCGCTTGCCCGTGCGGAAGCGAATCGTGAGCGTGATCGCGAGGCAAGCGGGAAGAGTAGACTACCAAAGGCGCGCCAGGGGAGGCTGAACGAAGCGGTTAGTAGGAGGAGGCAGAGTCAGGCTAGTGAAGAGAATATGTTGCCTGGTGCGGCGAGTGGTACGGGCGGGAGTGGGAAGGGAACGCCGCTGCCAAGATTGCAGATTGTGAGGCGAAGGAGGGAGACTAGTGGAGGAGAAATGGGGAGGAGGGGAACGACAGGCGGAGAGTGACGAATCAAAAGTGAAGGGAGGTTGCGTATGAATAGCATTCTTTCATTGAGATTACATGAGGCGATCGTCTCTGAGGTATGGTGTTTTGGATGGATTCGGTTGTATATGTTGGGTTAGCCTGGTTTACCGGAAGCATTGTTAGAGGTATCTGCATAGCTTGGCGTTTTGTTAGGCGGGGTCTGGATACATGTCTGGGCGACAGAATAGCAAGGAAGACGGATACATAGGTTGGAAAGAATTTTATTTTATTTTGGACATATAGATCATCATCGTCACCGTAATCATGAGTACTTTTTTTAGTCTTTGTGTTATCGTCCTAAGGAAGTCGAAAAGGTGGAATGGGATAAGAGAGTAAATTACAGGAAAGGGCGTGCGTTGGATTATGATAGCATTAGAGACATGGTATTTCAATCTCACACGGTTGCCACTTGTTCTTCTGTAATTACACACAGCAGTCCAAGAGGGCCATGATTGTGATCAGGCGTCACTAGCAAAGGAACGTCGCAACAAAAAGAATCGTTGATAGGCGAAAAGATGAGAAAATTCGCGAAAGAGATATATCATTACGACTCTTGATACTCCTCACTCAAAGACTTGTCGTTGCTCCCAAGTCAGAGCTCTGAACTTGTGAACTATGTCGCTTTTTAAATTCAGCGTGCTTCTCCCAATCCGCAACTCGAGCAAAGTGAATGCTTCCATACAGCTCTCACTTCTATCCATCCACTAGCTTGATGACGTGAATCCTATCATACCATGGGTTCCTTTTCTCGACTTCAAGTGGGTTGTATCTCTTCTTCTAGTTTAACAACGTCAGTACCATGGTAATGGGGATATTTCTTCTCGACCTTGGAGGATAGGGTCTCGTCTTCAAGTTTGAAGACCTTTAGACCATGGTACTGTGGATCTCTTTTCTCGGATTCCGAAGACTGGGCTTCGTCGTCGAGCTTGATGACGTTGATGCCGTGATAATACGAATCTTGGGCACCCTACGATTACTATTGGGAGGAGAAGTGGGGGCCCAATATCAGAGACTCAATCTGTTCATTCTGCGAATTACTTGATACACGTACTCGTCAGCCATCGGTCGATGTAACTTTCCCAACGCTCTTCTGTGAATATATGCCGATTACGAAGTTTCGCAGATCTTCACATATTTCTGGGAAGAATTTTAAACGGCACTATACTCAAGGTTCAATATGTATCGAAAATGACAGAACCATGATGAATTGTATTCGATAGTCTGCTCGAAATATGTTTGAAGGATGCTCACGTGATGTCTGTCACATAGCAGACCTTGGTTCAAATAAAAATATTGCACCGTTTTACATCGCATTTAGTCTTGCCCAATGTCTTACTGATTCCTCGAAAATTAGATCTATGTAAGCCATGTAAAAATAATTGGCTGATTTTGTTAAACTTAAGTAATTTATCCACGTGTTGATTCCTATAGAAAAGTCCAACGTATTTGCATGTCTGTAGCTTAAAACAAGAGGGAATTGGTCCATGGACACTCCACGTAGCAAATCTAAACCCTCAGTCCCAACGTCTCTTTGATAAACAAAATCGGTGTTCACCGCGATGTGGTCTTGATCACCACAAAGTAAACGAGCAGAACGTCAATAATGTTTAAGTAGAACTCTTATAACTTTAATAAGCAAGCGCACTACCCAACTTCTAATACTCTATCCTCTTAGATCCATTTATACTCCTTTCTCCTGGTCCTCTATGCCACAAACAACATTACTTCGGCACCTCCACAGCCAACTTATACGTCTTCCCGCTCACCACGTTCTTAACAATCGGCGTATCTAACTTCTTCCCATTCAATATGACCACCATGCTCTTCACATTCGTCCTCTTGACGTCAACCTCGAACGTCGCGCCGCGGAACAACCTAGTAACCTTCATCCCAGGCCAATCACTCGGTAACTGTGGATTAATGCTCAGCCCCTCGGGAACACCCCTCAACCCGCATAGCCCCTCAATAAAACAACGATAGGCCCACGAGACTGTTCCGGTGTTGAATAATTGACTTGAGCGGCCCGCCGTACGTGGGTACATCTTCCACCCGCCACGGTAGTAGTTCGGGATATATACCGGGAGCTGTCCACGCTGGAGGTAATCCTCCTCGCTAGGCCCGGGAATCATCTGCCTAAGAACTTTATACGCGCGGTCTTTCTCACCAATCGTATAAAGACTCCAGACATAGAAAATACCAGCGTGGTTGTAGACTGACCCATTCTCGCCTTGACCGGGGTACTTCTGCGTGACACGGCCGACGTCTTCACGCATAGCGCTGTAGGGCGGAGCAAACATAACGGTGCCGTACGGCGTGCTAAGCTGTTCGTCAACTTGGGGCAGGATCTTCTTGATTTGATCTTCGCTAGCAGCGCCGCCGAGGATGGACCACGCTTGGGGGTTGAGCCAGATGCGGCCTTCGACATCCTTCTTGATACCGAAGACTACATTGTCGTCGGTGATACCCCGGGCGAACCAGTCGCCGTCCCAAAGGTGCGCGTTAGCGGCTGCGTTAACTTCTTTGATGCCGTCACGGAAGTGCGCTGCTACATTGGGTTTGCCGTACTGCTCGCAAACAGTAGCCCATATCTTGAGGGCATAGCCAGTGGCGACGGTGAGCCAGCCTGATACGCCGATTCCGCGGGGGCCGACCATATTCATAGGGTCGCACCAATCGCCCTGTGCGATGTAGCTTAGACCACGCTGGTCTCGAGCAGACAGGAGCCAGTCCATGGCGCGGCTGAAGCGTTCGAAGACGGTATATGTGTCGCCATGCATGCTAGTTACCTTCTCGTCGAGAATGCCGTAGTCTCCAGTTTCAGCGAGATATATCTCTAGAGCTATAGGTAGCCATACGCAATGATCCGTGTGCGGGATTTGGTTGATGTATTTCAATACCGCACCTTCGGCCAGGAGGATACCGTCTGGCATTGAGCCGTTTTCTTCTTGCTGTGATACCGCAGTAATGATGGCCTTGCGTGCGACCTGGGGCTTAATGAAGCTCATCCCCATGTTGTCCTGGAGGTAGTTACGTGTTTGCGGATCGGTCGTGAGACGGTTTACATCGCCGTGGTAATAGATCTGGCGAGCGAGCCAATTGTTGACGAAATTGTCGAGATCCTTGTCAGGAGTTTCGATCTTAAGACATCCGCTTCCCTGTGCGATGTACGCCTGATAGTCACGTAACGTTTGAGCAAAGCCTTCCTTGCTGAGGTACTTCTTCCGCATCGCAAGAATCTCCGCTTCATCCAAGGCCGGGCCAAATAAGAAGCGGTACTCGCGCTCCTCGCCGGCTTTGATATTTTCTCTGTATTGCACAATGGCCGTTGGAGTCTCGTATCTTGCATCGCTGTTGCTTAGTTCCGGATATTGCAATGACGATGGATTATGCAAGCCGCCTTCACCCTCGAACCTCTTTTGTCTGGCTTCCCATGATTTTGGATGTATCTCACAGAGGAAATATGTTTTATCCTTGAGAAGCTTGGTCTTGGGGTAGTCTTCCGCTTTCTGGTACGGCGTTTTGCTGCTGGCGACAACCCCACCGACTTTCTCAACCCATTCAGCCTCTTGATTCATCCAAGACATGTAGCCGAACGGGAAGTATGGGTAGATACTGAGCTTGCGTGCACGATCGGAGATATTCGTCACCTTGATACTCCACAGCTCGGCAACATCGTGAGTAGGTAGTAAGAGGGTCATTTCGACTCGAATACCCTGATGCTCTACGGTCCACGTGATGTCACTCTTACCGACCGAGAACACGAAGCGGTCCACTGGGGCTCGCACAGGCTCGTACGGAGCCGAAAATAGGTCGCCAGTCTCCTCGTCCTTGATATAGACGAAGCGACCGGGGTGATGCGCATAATAGTTCTGCTCCGGCTGCATGAAGGTTTTCATCTCGAGAGTCGGCGCATATGCGTACTTTGCGGGCTCGGGTTGCATGAACTGCGAGGTGGCGTAACCACGACAGGTGATCTGAATCATCATTTTCTGATTCCAGAGGAAGCCCCCTGCCTTTGGCATGGCCGTGGCGCTGGTGAGCTCAAAGCGCTCGCCATCATCGGTGGGCTTCAACAACGTAGGACTCATTTTCTGTTAAGTAGCCTTATCTTCGTCTAGTGTAGACTGGTATGGCGCCATTATGGTTGGTTATACAAGAACATCATGGCCGACATGGCACAGAGGAGGCTAAGCTTACTCAGATTTTAGTGAATTTAGCAAGAGGGAAGTATAAGCCTGACAGCAAATCTAGCTAGCAAGAGGCACAACTCGCGACAGCAAATTTTCAGGTCGGTATTCTGACTGAGGGATTGATGTTCAGAGTATTAGAACCCCAATCAAGGAAAGGAAAGGAAGACAAATGCGTAAAATAAGAACGCTGTAGTTTGTCCATGCAAGACACTGAGCTTGCGGCCTTTTCGAGAAGAGAGGACTGTAGAATCGTATGAGGTTTGAGGGAATAAAGCTCCATTAGAGGTGCTTATAAAGTTGAAGAGCAATAAGCAAAGGGGCGTGGGGCTTAGCGAGTGGCGTTGCCCCAGATGGGGAATTGTCTAACGCAGGTGCGGCTCTCCGGTCCGCAACGCCTTTAACCAGATATTCCGGCTACAAATATCTGTCAGCCTCTGACCGGCACTTGCCAATAAACCGGATTGCGGGGTTGTGGGGTGCAAAGAGGCAATGGTAAAACTTGAAAATCATCTCTCGAGTACATGTGTTCAAATATTCAACCTACCAATAATCTAACAGTATTCTCAGTCGCCATTTTGAATGTCTTCGTGGAACAGCTCGGTAAAGTAGAATTGTACCATTTGTGCGCGAGACTCGAGACGGCCTTGGCTTTGCATGACACAAGACTTGGCGAGCAGCCCCTCGGAGAGAGTGGGGGGGTCGAGAAATAGTCGGTGTGGCCTTGGGGGGTTACTTGGTATGGTCCACCGTCCAGGTTTTGGGATCTGGACCAATTCCAATAGGCGGTCAGCAGAAATGGCTCATCTAGGCGGGCCAGATTGCTTCCCGAGCGCGGAAGTCGCGACAAAGATGCGAGATTTCCGGACTTGGATGCGGGGGAGGACGTCCAAAACAAACATAACCGGATATTCACGCAAAAGAAAACGCATCAAGATGCGGACATATCTGTATTGATGAGTAAGCGGAATGCTCTTGGCGGTGAAGGATTCTATGGAGGTTGGCATACCCCAATTAGGATATAATTCCTATTGGAGTTAAAAAGAGGATACAAAAGTAAACAGAATCGAGGATACCCTACACAAGGTACCAACTTCGGCGTGTGTGAGGTTGAAAACGAACGTCAATCCCAAACGCCGCTCATCCATCATCACTCAACCCTTTCGGGGAATGCGTCTGGATTTGCAGCAGAGTAAAGACGTCAGAGAAACTCAGGCTTCCCATTCAACAGTGGGCGCCAGCTGCAATGCAATAGCAGAGGCAGCTCCGCTCGGCACGGGTACTGGGAGAGCTTGTTCTGGGGCGATGCCTTTGCCCAGCAGCCATGCACATGGTGCGAGTCTTGCGACCGGCCGATGGACCCACAAGTGACGTCCGAGGACGACACCCGTGTTACACCCGGGGAAATGATTGCGCACAAGGTGAGGGATCCAGATGAAGAAGAGCTGAGCTACGAGCGAGAGTGCGGAAGAGATTCTGCGGTTAGCAGTTAGGACTTCGTGATGTGAAGTGAGAGGGAGCAACCTACCACGATGCAACAAGGCTGATATTTGCTGAACGAGTCTATATTGTGACAGGAGAGGGCCACCGCGGGGTCACCGAAGCTTAAACACAGGGCTACTTGTGCAATAGACTGAGATGCATGGAGTCGAGGTTTGATAGCGCGTTGAAAGAAGAGGGGAGAAAGAAACGAGGAGGAGGAAAGAGCAAGCTGACCAGTGGCAGCCCTGCTAGCGCCTCCCTTGGCGCATTAGTCAGCACCATCACATAAAATGGTCGGGGTCGACTGCACCAAGTTCCTTTCTGCTATAGCAAGCTTAGGGTGGGAAGATACTTCTGAAGGTAGCAAAATTTCTTCATTGCGAGATGCACCTCAAGAGCATATCAAACACGTTACTGCCTACCATTCCATTCGCCGCACCCAGGCATGTCCAGCATCTAAACCTCACTCTTCTGGTCCATTCCATGGGCCCCAATAATCGTCTCCGTGCCTTTCTGATGCAACGTCGCTGCAACCTCATTCGTCATCTTCTCATCTACGTTCGGCGTGAAGAAACTCAGGACCATTGCCAGGCCGCTGAATATCAGAGTTGATAAGAACACAGTGCTGTACGCTTTCGCGCTGGCCTCTTTGTACGCTCTCACTCCAATGGTCAAGATCTCGGGCGTAAGACCGGGGACTCCTGTGAAGTTGCCCATGGTGAAGCCTGTGAGGAATGGGACGAGGGAGTCAGTTGGCAGACCCGCACCAAGAACAGCCGGGGGCACCATGGCGGGGATGTTCTCGGTGAGTTTATTGGTGAGGATGACGACGTAGACGGTAGACGCGAGTGTTGAGATAGCCGAGCGCATGGAACCGGCAGCGCCAATCGCAGTTCCAATCTCGCGCTGATCGTCAATGTCGATGCCTGCGTTCGCAAGACACAGAGTCTCGTTCCAGCCGACAAAAAAACAGCCAAGACAAATAAGAACCGTGGCCCGGATGAAGTCGTCAGGCCCGCACGATGCAACAGCAGTAAGCGTAGCAGCTGCGATGGTAAGAACGACAATGCACTGGATCTTGGTCTTTCCGATGACCACAGCGAGGGAGCCGCCAACCAATTGTCCGGCGATGATCATGAGGCCGATGAGGGAGGAGAGGAAGCCGGCGTGAATGCTAGCGCCGCCGTCGTTGGTGTAGAGAACAGCGACCATCTGGGGCCAGATGATGGCCATGCCGTAGTAAACGCTCGCACCAAGACCCAAGTTGATAGAGCACGCGACCCATGAGAAATTATTGAAGAGGTGGACAGGGACGAGAGGTTCCTTGAGGTTGGCGAAAGTCTCGTAGCAGCCGAAGGCGATGAGGAGGACGATGCCGATTACAAGGGCAGAGATGGTTGCAGGGGACTTCCAGGGGTAGACCTGTTCAAGTATCAATATATGTTCAAGTTCTGAACTTTAGATAGGGGGCCTCACTGATCCTCCCCAGGATAGACCCATCAAGAAGAGAAGGAGACCAGCCGTGAACATGAATGCACCGACGAAATCGAAGTCTTTCAGCTGCTGCATCTTGGTCCGATTATTGAACTTCATATGAAAGGTAGGTGGGTAGTAGAAGAGGAAATAGAGAAGACCGGAAACGGCATTGATACCAATCAACAGGTAGTAAGAGCTGAAGGTCGTTAGCCTAGTATCATAGATTAAGGACAAAAGATTGTTCACCGACCCTCTCCAGCCAGAGCTGGTGTAAAGAATGAAAGCCTTTGAGACGACAGGTCCAAATCCGGATGCTGGCAAACACCAAAGATACAACCAAGCATGAGTGAAGAAGCGGTACTTCATGGGGACGAGCTCGTTAGAAACAATGCCGAAACTGAGCTGCGTTGAAGCCGCAAGCGAGATCAAAACCATGCCGCCAATGAGAATCTTGATGGTCGATGCAGTAGCGACGACGATGCATCCGATGATAGCGAGGATCTGTCCAGAGATGAAGAACCACCGTCGACTGAAGACTGTCAGCCCTGTCCAATAACGCATCTTTTTCAAAAGCACTTACCCGAAAAGATCGCTCAACCGTCCAACCAGCAAAAGTCCAATAGCAAGCGCCATTGTATACACGAGTCCAATCCAAACATAATTTGGATCAGGACCTAGTTCAGCATTGATGAGCGCCAAATTCGGGGCCGCGAGCGCGAACCCTCCAACACCAGCCGCGAGACTGAATCCTGTCGCCAGCATGGTTCCAAGGAAGAAAGGGGACCTATAGTAGCCCTTGGGCAGTTCGTCGCTGTTTGTGGTGAAGCCATGGTCGGACTTCTCGTCCGTGGTACTCGAGACGTGCTCGATCTCGTGGATCTGGGCATCCTTGTGGTGACCCATATTGAAGCCCGTTTGTAGAGATGGAGTGAGGTGAGTTGTGGATCAAACTGTGAGCAACTTGTCAACCACAGATATCTGCGAGGCCCCTCCCTTATACATAGTTCTCTACCCCAGATTCTCACCACGCTCCCGAGACTCCGCGCTCGACCTGGTCCATGGTCTGGACCACCTTGGCCTTCGTATATACAGGTGCGCCGATTCGTGACTGGCCAGACCAAGGCCTTGCAGCTAGCGAAAATATAGAGATTGGTGGGGATCCATTGGCTCGGCGGGCCCCGTTTACCCCAGATTCATGCTCCGCGCATCTCCCGGTTCTCTTGCATTGCGTGATCTAGACGGCGACGATCAATAAGAACTAACCCTAAAGGCATACCTTTCACAGAAATACTTACCAAGTCACCGTCTTCCTCGACACTGATTCGTCGGGAAGTTCATTTTCCGTGTCAATGCCACTGTGGCGTCGCTAGAGCCTCTGCTTTTCTGACTTCGAGATGACCTAGGAAAATGATATCCACAACCACGCAACTAATTACCCCACAAACTCGGGAGATCAACCTCAAGCCCGGATTTCGTTCCTCTTCTCCACAACATGGCCTCGGATTACGACTAACAACTCATTAAGACAACCTGGGTCTGTTGAGAGTAGCACGAGTGAATGTTATAGCTCTTGCCCAATTCACAGCCAGGTCTTGTGAACTGCTTTGGCCATACTTATTATTACAGATGATCAAAATGGGATCATCATGCCACGCAATTAATTTATTGATCCTAGTAATTGGGCTTTAGATAATGTCCAAAAGGTTTCCAAATTGTTCATTGATTCGTGTTCTCGAGTATCTAGTGTCAGAGAGCAGCACTGTGCTGGAGACGGCTTCCATGCCTTTTGATACGTACCCCAATCGATCATTCAACTCTTGAAAGCAAAACTCCCGGTCCCCATCCCGATGCCGTTTTAAATGGCTGCATGTTCGCGTGCTGGGCCTGAAAGCCACGTGTACGTCGCATAACCTCAACCCCAGATTCGGAATCCCAGATCCGCAGTCCACAATCTATCTCTCGCTTATCAGCCCAATTCCATTCCCCACCCATCTTGCAATGGCCACCCCCGGGATTCCGCGGATACGGTCGAGAAATCTTGCTAACCGTTTTCCGTTGGAATCATATGTTTAAAGTTAATGGATGCGTATTTGATAGATGCAGGTACTGTCCTTGTGTTCGGGTCTCGGGATCCGGAGAAATGCATAGAGAAGAGAAGTAGGGAGCGTGTGGTGCGCTAGCCTCGTCTACGGCGGCAGTTGCTGTGGTTTCGAGGTCTATGCGAATGAAAGGAGGAAGTGTTTAAGCGGGATAAAAATGAGACAGGTAGGAAGTTTATGAGCCTGCGCTGGTGCTCGAGCGATCGTGATTTTTCATCATCTCCACCATAGTCACTCTCAAATCTGGCTCTAGCATCAAATCGATTCAATCCTAATTTCGCTACTTTCTTCGTCCATCCAGGTGCCTCATCGGAGCCAAGTACAATTGAGTCAGTCTACAGTTAGGAATACCTGCTCACGAGATCTGCCAGAATAGTAAGAACCCCTTTGGCAGATAGAATAGGCCTTAACGAAGCTAACTTGTCCCTCCTGGCCTATTGCTAGAGTCTGATGCAATACTCCTCAATAGATACTAGCTCCGTAGTAGAGTCGGATGTGCGGTCTCGGTCCTTGCCTCGAATGGATCCGCACTTTCAATTGGGATCTTTACTGATCCTGAAGTCTCCAGTCCTCGGAGTTATTGCCGTGACTTTTCGGCGTCGCCAATGGTATTCGTTTCTCATCTACGTCTTCCTATTCATCACACTTTTCGTACACTTCCATCTCAAGTCGCCCATCCATCATTCCCTCTTCACATCCTCGTCTACTCCTCCACCAAGCCTCCACCAAAGCCTTATTTTCTCCATCGACTATCCCAGGTCCTTGCAGCAGCCACCGCACTCTATTCCTTGTCTTCTTCATTGTGCATCTTCTTGGTCCTCGCATCAGCCAGCACATTCCAAGTCCCCTCTTTGAACCCCTCACTCAGCCACACATCTAGCTGCGATCTACTCCCTACTACTTCCCTCTTCTCTTCCTCCTTCTTCTTTTCGTCGCGATGATCCGCCAATATAAGCGACAGCAATGTATTGTGTGAGGAAGACATGGTGTTGGCTGTTTTTTTGGTTGACGTTGAGATTGGCGTTGGTGTATGCGATAGTGTCAATGTGGGGAATAGATGAAATGAACCTAAGTAGTTATGACAATTAGGTACTGCGGGAATGGAGAGCGTGAGTATCAAACATCTACCCGACTCACCGAATACTAACTTTCGCAACCCAGTTTCGCTGTATAATGTTAACCTCCCGCTCTCTATATACACACTTCTCCACCCTCAACCGCAGCCTAAGTCTTTCGCCTGCGGCGTTTTCACCTGAAGCCAGCGTTCGCGAAAGTCCGACCACGTCATTCACCTACATACCCTATGCGTCAGGTGAACAAGAAGTCCATCAATGGGATGCCTCTCCACTGCTCTAGTACAAAGTGCCAAGAAAATCCTACGCGAGAGTATGCAGCGTTTCAGGTGAAATCATGGGCCTCAATGCGGACTAGCGCTTTCCGGATGGGGGAATGGGTTGAAGAACCGGTGGAGAGACCGGCTGGAAAAGTGAGATGGATTAAGGGGAGAGAAAGAGGAAGAGGTGGTTGGTTTTTTTTAACGAAAATGAATCGCCTTCGGCCGTGGGGAAAATTTGAATGTGAGAAATGAAAAATTGTGATATTAAGATTATATTCTATGATTAGGCGCTCCTGGCGCAAGAATCCCTTTTCTACGATGGAAATGAATAATACAAGGCAATGAACCGCTATTAGTGTCATCTACTAAATGTGGAGAACTCAAAGTCCATATCGAAGTCGTGGAAGTCGCTTGCGACAGTGTCTGGTAGGTCCTGGTCCTCGGGAATTGTGCTTTCGAGTCGACTCCAGGACCCGAAATTCATGTTGGGGTTCTGCACGCTAGAGGAAGAATGCATGTTGCGATGGTCTTTTGGTGGAACAACGGGAGGCACTGATGGAAGTTCTTTGTTGATTGGAGCAGGGTGTACTGGAGAGCTTCCAGTGCTTGTGCCTCTAAATGTTGCGACAAATCTCGAGTGTTGGGACTGTTGTGTAGCATAGTTCGATTGAGATGCTCTGGCGGGCGAGTTATGTGGAGCATTCGTCTCTGATATCCAATGCATCAGCTCCGGGCTGTGAAAAGCCTTGTGTTGACGCAGGTGTCCTTTTTCATAAGCCAACCGCACCACAGCTAAAGCATCCTCACCGGGTGTAAAAAACTCGAGTAAATCTTGCAACTGAGGCGCGCGATTGCTATCTGGAAATCCCTCAGCTCGTCCGGTATCGCTTCGGTTCCAACCAAACTTGGGATTTGGTTCTTGTTTCTCAACGAGGAGCCGCACCCACTCATCTTGAATAATGGGCTGCTGGAGGAGTGAGTATATTACGTTCGAGTGATACCAATTGGCCATGATATGGCCTTCTTCGAAGTGCCCGGCAATGTGCTTGCATCTTTCAGCCCAGTCGGAATCGAAGTGTAGGCAGAAACCGCAGCCCCAACCATTTCGTGATGGTCGGGACCGTCTTGCGATCTCGACATGCTTCTTGTATACACACGTCTTGCAGCTGTGTCCTTTTTGGTGATGGTGGATGAAGTCTTTATCGAGAAAATAGGACTTGTTGCATAAGTCGCATTCGTATATTTCCGAGCGCTCTTGAAACGTCTCCTCGTGCCTCTTCCAGTCGTACTTCTCCCCGAATCCTTCGCTGCACGACGTGCACCAGTACTTGGGCTCCTTAGTGGATCGGCGAGGTCGTTTTACCTTCGAGACGCATGTTGAAAACGGCCCCTTCTCTTGGGTCGTCTGTCGCTGAGACACACGTTTTGGTTGAGCATCTGGTGTTGGGTCTTCAAGTGACCGGACGTTCTGTGAATACGAGACTGACGAATGGCCACTCAACGAACGTTCGGCTTGAGAAATGCGGTGTTCTCTCGACGAGTCTGAATAATGCGACCAAGTCGTGTTGGTCGAAGCAGTGGAATCTCGCTGGTTCCAATGCGAAAATGTGCTGTTGTTTGACAATCGAAAATTAGAAGCCGAAGATTGTGACGATCGCACAGATAGAGGCGGGCGGCTTTGTTGTGAGAAGACGTTCTGAAATTGAGTGTTCATGCCCTGCCAATTACCAGAGAAGTGGACGGGATATTCTGTATTAAAGATCAGTTATAGTCGTGTCAAATGTACGTACATGTACATACGCATTAGAATTGCTTACCTGGGCGTCTTTGGTCGATTGAACTCTGGTTGTCGTGAACAAGGTGCTGTGTTGGCTGCGCCAAAAAGAATGCCGCCGCTTGATCGACCTCGCAGGTGGTCGTATCTTTGTCCTCGAACATCGAAGACGGATATCCACCCGGGAATTGGCCCTCCATTTTCACAGACTAGATTAAAAAACAAGAACCAAGAGATGAAAGGGCGGATGCAAGAGGAAACAAATGAACAATCGTTGCCTGAGCAAAGGTCCTTGACAACTCAACTTTTAACGACAACGCAGCACGGGAGGGCCTTGCGGCTGAAGAAGCCCATTCACAAGGCATGGGTAAGCCTGCAGATCACCTGAAACGAGCGATTGAAACGGACGCGCCTGTTTCGTGGCCGCTGTTTGTTTCAAAACCGACTTCGCCGGCCAGTGGGATGACGTTGGATGTGTCCGGAATGAGGTGCACATACGCACAGCAGCTCCCTTGGCAAAGGATCAAGGCAGAAGACATGTTTCCTTTTCTTACGCGGGATGCGCAGCTTGCTGCGGCCGTGCGTGTAGTTGTGGTGGTGGTGGTGGTGGTGGTGGTGGTGGCGAAAGGGGGCCATGTTCGCGGTGCGCTGTTGGTGGTGATGGCCGTCGGTGGGCGACAAGGCTGGGGCTATGTTTCAAGTCGCGAGGGAGGCTGCAGTGCAACCATCTGGAGGGTTGCAAGATTCTTTACATCGCGCCATGATGCCACAGGCATCACAGCCTTTTCCTCAACATGTTCACGCGTCTCATCTTGAGAACGCAGAGATGCCGTCACATAAGCAAGTCACGTGTTCTAGCCCTTCACCTTGGGCCTCGAGACCTAAACACATTCTGGTGGCCACATGGAGTACTGCCGCAACTGCCTAGCTTTCATGACTGTTTCTGGTTACTACGGTACCCCTGTGTGCATGCTAGGATATTCTGAGAGCCTGTGTTCACAATACAGTCGTCGTCTAGGACCTTTACATATAGTACCCTCAGCAAAGATGTTCCCGATCAATGACTATCTATCCCAATTCGGCATAACCTTCTAAGAGATTCGAAGAAAATTTCCAGATACAGGATTCCTGGATGCCTTCGTAGAGGCTGTTGAGGGCCTCTTAGACGCGGCTTTAGCTTCCTCAATCGCCCGCTTCTCGGCGATGCAGGCTTTCTCCCTGCTGAGCTTTATTCTAAGCAGCTCGATGTTCACTGTGAATACTTGGGAGTCCGAAAATTCGTCTGGGCATAGAGGTTAACATAGGATCATATGAGCCAGCCCACTGTATGCAGGCTACTATACATATTGGCCTGTAGTACCGTAGCGGAGGCTCTAGTTGAGGTTGCTTCTCCAAGAGGATAGGGATAGCTGACATTGGGGAGCGTGTCCGGCGCTCTGCTGCTGGCGCGGGTCGTTCTGCATGAGTCGATGTAGCGGGTGACGAGGAAGGAATGCGGCTCGCAGGTGTTCGCGGATATATTGCGGTGCACAAATTGGCGATGACACAATGGGTGTGATGTGCGCTTCTTGATGTAGATTGCAGTGATTGTGCTTGCCGTTGTTGTGATAGAGTATGACTTGCAGGGGAAATCGAGCTTCTTCACTCGCGCCCACCCTCACCACCAATAGCAGCCTACTATGAAACCCCGCGGAGGACTACAGGAACAGTCTCGAGAGCTTCCTGCAGCCTTGAAGGCCCTCCATCATCCGGCGGGTCGCCGGGGAGGCTCGTCGAGTGAGCGTTGCAATCGTCGGTATCATCCTCCATTTCCTCGCTGACTGTGGGCCACCCTTTTCCGCCGACAGCGCAAGCAACACAATTCTCTCTAGATCCTCCCAAAAATTTCCTCATCAGCCGTAACCCCTTCAGCATCGTCAACTACCTCGCTAGCAACCTCGAGTCGATAGTCGAATCGACCAGCAAGTCGGCATCATCGATGGCCTACGGGAGCGGCATCATAGACATGCTCTTACCACGGGATGTGCAGCGCGAACATGAGGGCCATGTCGCGAGCCATGTCGCGAGCCATGACGGGCGTCGCCATTGACACTACACAATGCACCGAGTTTGCTGAGGTATCAACTCAACAAGATGTGTTGTGTGAGAACACAATCTGGGCGTCCACATCGCCAACGCAGGTAAGAGACAAGAAGGACGTGAAGCAACCTGATGATGAAGGATACTGACAGGCGCTCAAAGCGAGGGACGATGTCGTCGAAGCGCTGACCGCATTAAGGAAGGCGTGCTATCCTTATTCGACCATCTGGGTAGTTCCCGGCCGTGACATCCGCCTAGCCCACTTCGGAACGTACGCGGCAGACTGTCCGAATAACCTTCGATCAACCGCAAAGACAACGGGAAACGACTAGGATGCCTTGAACATGGATCCCCTTCGGCAATTTCAAGGCTGACAAGGTGGCTCGTATTGTGCAGACGGCGAGCCGACTTTGACCCGGTGCTTCGCCGCAGCTAACACCAATGCCAACTCACATCAAATTTCTTCCCTCTAATTTGGTTATGGCCCTACTTGACAGAGTACACCCGGCACCCTCGCCATGTGCGATCACCCTCGGCAGGACAGGTGAGGGCATGGCAGACAAGAGGTATCTCACCCATGAGGCGAAGGAAATACAGTCGCAAGCGACCTCGATTCGTAAGGGAGCTCGGCAGTAGAGAGAGTCCTTCGGAGGTCTAGGGTTAAAAAAGAACGTTCCTTGTTACGGCAAGAACAATGAGACGAACGGTTCCTAATGTGGCTTGAAAACCGAAGCCTCAAGAAAGGTAGAAGGCTCGACAAGGCATATCAAAAGATATCGAGAGGATATAAAAGGTTGAGACACGATGACTGGCACAAAAAAGAATCGCTGTTCGAGGACTATGGTGCACGTCATGCATCCTCCCGTGTATAGCAATCACTCACCGCATTAAGTGACATCAGAAGATCAAATTATACCGTTCACACATTGCTAGGCACGCCCGGCAGTGTCGAGCATGTGCTCTGAAGGGTTGACGGGCTTGATTTTAGGCAAAACATTTGTTGAGGACGAGGTGTGCGAGCTAGACACACATCCGAAGAGAAAGAAGACGACACAAGGACTAGGTGGAAGCTGGTCCTCCTATGTTCAACTTGTTTCCATGATTGAAGAGAAGAGATGGAATTGAAGGGAGATAATACAAACCGAAATGCAATTTGACAACATTGAGTATCTGGTTCAAAGAACGAAGTCGATAGGATTGCAAGCCCTGTGACGATGGTCCCCACAAAAGTCTTAAGTCTTCGCTGTCATAGAACTACCTCGGAAGCTTGTCAATAGGCGGCTCAATGTTACTCGGACGACACCGTTGAGGAGGAAACCGATCCCTCGTGGCAATGTTTTAGCATGCTGTATAGCGGAGCATGTTGTCAACTCAATACCTTGGGTCTCGACTTCAGATCACAAAGAAGCTAGACGAATTGTTTGCGATCGAGAAGGGGCGTGGGAGCCTGACCAATACAGTCACAGACATGATATGGGAAGAAGCGTCTATCCCACTGGTCGAGAAAGGGGTTATCGACTGCAATTAACACCCAACAGTGTGGATCTGTCCACGTTGAGGCTGGGATGATAGAAAATTTCTCCTGCAGTTTTAGAGGATACCTGATCTTCCAAAGATGAATGTTCTGATCTGATACAGTTACTACATGCCCCATCTGGTGATGGGGATGGGGGGTGGACGTGCGGGGATCTCTTCTGTTGCTTGGCTAGCGATAATCCGTTCCCGTGCACGTGCACGATGGTCTAGGGCAAACTCCCTCTACGCACAATTTTCATAGTCGCGTCAATCCTAGAGACGATGGAAGGGCATCCAAGTGTGGATAAGTTTTACTCGGCTTCAGCTGGACATTCTTATTTAGCTTAGCTTGTTAGTTAAGCCAGCGCCGCTACATTGGGCTCAACAACAGGGCACACGTTTCCCCTCTGTACGCTCAGGCTTTTGGCAGCTCTGGAACAGGGATGAACTTATCCAATGAATCCGCGATCATAGCAGACTCAGAGTTCCAAGGGGTGATGTGACTTCTCAGAAACTCCTGCCAGTTGCAGACATCTTGTAGCTTTTGCTCCAACAGTACCGATCGGACCTTTTCAAGCTTCGTTGTAGAGCAATGGGGGGGTTTCACATCGAAGGTCTTGATAACGCCGTGGTGTACGTTCATTTCAATGTCGATGTCGTCCAAAGGCCGAAATGTCAATGTGAATTGTGGTGTCTGCGACCACATCCATTCCTTGGTCTGAGAGTGTCAGCATACCTTCTTTTGTCCCTTTCGCAGGTCATATACCCGGAGCTCATTGTAGCCCTTCCTGATCTCTGGGAGGTTTAGATGCTCTTCGCCAACGCATTCCATGATGGCCAGCTTGCCCGCTTTGCCATACATGATAGCAAATTCTTCCTGCAAACGGCTCTGAAATGCCGCAATCTCTAACCCAATGTTTCCAACTGGCGAGCTAACGCTCTCTACGCCCTTCGCCCGGATGTAGTTCTTCGCCGGCGAATGGAGATATTGGGGAATGATGTGGAGGTTCGGCGAGGAAAGCAGGGTCGTAGCATGGTGTAGCGCTCGCGCCCTGGTGAGCTTGTATGCGGAACCCGAGACCTTCAGCGGCTTAGGCAAAGCTCCGTCGTCGACCGTGTATGATGTCTTGTGGGTATCCTGGGGATCAGCGTCGCGCTTCTCGTGGCCCTGATCAAGGACGATATCGTGCCGCTCATTGACTCTGGCGCGCTCAATGCCTAGCTTTCGGAGGGCCCGCACTACCATCTCGGCATGTTTGTCGCGCGTGAAGTCGGCCATGGGGCAGGTGACGCTCCAATTGACATTGCCTTCGTCATGGAAGACAGCTCCGCCGCCAGATCGACGTCGCACAAGATCGACGTCCCCAATGGCGGGTGGTTCTGTCTCCTTTGCAGTTCGTCCGTGTTGCGTCGCCGCGTTGAGTATACCCAAGTTAACCTCTGTCCACGGGTTTTGGTTGCGCCCAATGACCACGCATGGCCGGTTCGAGTAGAGAAAGAGTACGACTGAGTTGGGTGGCGAGGTTTGCAGGATGTGATGCTCGATGGATAGATTGAGATAGGGATCGGTGCTACGAGATATGTAGCTCTGGATGTTGTTTACAGGGTTGGCGAGCCGATCTGAAAACGAGGAGAAGGAGCGGCGAGCTGAAGCTGCAGTTCCACGAGCGTTAATATAGGTCCTAAAGATGTGTCGCAAGGCGCAGGATCCTCTTGACGGAGCCATGGCGGTACAACAGGCGAGAGCGGTGAAGCAGCCGCTTTCGATCGTTTGGTGTGGATGGTTTGTGGCCGTCAGTCGGAGGAGGGACAGTGCTTGTCATGCGCTAGCAGACCTCGTCTGTCCAATCCCTCAACACTATCGACATTCTCTTCCAAAATTGAGAGCAAATAACGACTCAAAATTGGTGCAAAGTTGTAGATGCTTCATGGTCTCGTTCTGAGATGCAGAATGATGATGCCAGCACCCCCGAAGCGCCTGCCAGAACCGGAGAAGAATACCATCGTTCTTAGCCTAGTAGTAGAGCACATCTCGTGCTCGATGACTGCAAGACGTGTGCAATTATGCTCTAATTGAATTCCTTCACATCCTCAAATGAAGGGAAATGGTGAAAGTCCCGAATATCCGAGGGAGGAAAACTCTCTATTCTGCGTCACAAGTTTCCTTTCTGGGATCCAAGGACTTTTCTTTTGATAATTCTTACACAAATGATATCTACATCTCTCGCTTCTCTTTTTCTCGTGGTTTCCCTGAATGCTTTACGATTCTGGCGGGCCGGATGCATACCCAGCAGCGTGCAATCTGACCTCAGTCGATAGACCTGAATTGTTATTTGGGTGGATTCAGAGGCTTCTCTCAGCAGCATCATCTCCTCCCATTCCAGGACCAGATGATGTAGTTTCCCTGTCTAACATTGGAAGAAGAGCCGACCGTGTACAGGGGTTGTTTCGCTGTGAAGTATACCACATTTCTCTCGCAGAATTGCAGGGATGATGCAGACGATCTCAGCACCTGCATATCAAAAATTTCAACCACGTTCTTTTATCTGATGAAATAAAAACTCCTAACTCACTAATGAGAGCAGAAATTTTGCAATTGATTCTTTGTTGTGAAGTTTCCTTGCTCTTTTTTTGCACAGGAGAGACATAAAACGGACGTATTATCTTGCAAAGGTAAAATGTCTAGATAAGTAGTGGTTATTCACTTGCTACATAAAGGTTACCAGAGGTAAGAGATGATATCTCGAAGATGCAGATGACGCAGAGCATACAGAAAAGGCAGAAGCAGGAGCAGAAGCAGCGCAGAACATCGCACATTATCTCCTAAAGACCTCAGTACTTTATTAACGTCCTTAGCCGCCTCTATGCCGCCTCTATGCCGCCTCACCGTGTGCAGTATCTTAGGTATATCTATTTATGTTATATTATCAAGAAGTTATCCAACTCTAGTATCATTCTAGCAGCATTAGAGAAGCACGTGGCTTTCGAAAACATTGCCAAACTAGCTTTAGCGCATTCTGTAGTCTCGATGCTGCATCCGAGGCAGAATCCCAACTATCAACTATGCACGAGCTCCTCATATGCAGCTGTCAACCGACCAGTATGGACATAAGATTTCCGTTCCTATCCGCAGCAAAGCTCCCCTGGATGCTGGCGAGAGGCACCGAGGAACCTACTCAAGAAATATTGTAAGCCATGGCCCCTCGAAACTAGTTATCTGGCAATTTTAACTCCTATTGTCTCGAGATATCTCTTCTATCTCTACATAAACCTGTTTATCCAACCCATAAATCCAAAAAAAATTGTCCTGATGCAATGGAACATCGCTTCCACATTTTCTTCAAAATCCATCTGAGCATGTGCTAAGGAGCCGTTCAAGTAGGCTTTCTTACAATCTCTCTCTTCTTTCTACTTTAGTTAATCGATCGCTTGATTTCTATAACCCTTCGCATGTAGTCCCGTACAAAGGTGGCTTTCTAGTACCCGTGTGAAAATGCATCGCAGGTCTAAAGTGGATTCTTCAAGCGTCTTATTTTCTGTGAGTTTACAAGTGGACTTATCGGTAAGTCAAACATCCTATCATCTGCTGCGCACTTTCCACGGGGCAATGTTTCTTTTTTTTCCATCATATTAGGTTTAAGAAGGAAGACGAGGATGGAATGTCTGAAGGGGTAGTTCCTTTCGGTAACAGTATCACACCAATTTTAAGTCTTACAAAAACATGGAGAAGTGTCTGCAGTCTCCAGCTCTAGCGTTCTTAGGTCTCCCTTGTGCTTACAGAGCTAGCAGTCCTCTTTTTATCTCTGTTGCAAGAGCGCAGCTCTTCTCTCCTCTTTTGGAATAGCCCGACAACAGGACTGTTCTCTTCTCTTGATTTCGCAGAGGACCCAGGACAGAAGGTGACATCTAGTCGAAAAGTTATGTTAAGTGCAGTATAAAATGAACGCAGCGCAAACAAATGTACCTGAAATTTAATAAACTTGAAGTAGATGTCGCGATCTGGAGGAGGACTTCAAGACAAGCTTTTACTTGCCAGGGTAGTGGTCTTAGTAGATGTAGACCAACGACTCGGTTCCCCACACCGGCGCCGAAACATGGAGGGCCCCTAGCACCATGATGTGCAAGCCACATCGGAAAACAGATAATATCCCGATTCCAAGATGACACCTCCGATATATAACACAGACTGTGGTTGAACTGCTTCCATTCCACCCTTGGAAACTTCCAAATTGTCATACATTCTCCTAGACGAAAAATCAGCAAAGTTCGTTGAACAGACACAGGAAGAGAAAGCAATATGGAAACCGCCAACGGAGTGACGACTGATGGACATGGAAATCAAAATGCTCAATCTAAATCTAATCGCAATGCATCCCAACCACTCCCCATCGTGATAGCAGGCGGAGGCTGCGTAGGCCTCTTCCTCGCCCTTCTCCTTGTGCAATCAGATATCCCAAATAAAGTCATTGTACGTCCTCTCTCCACTTCCCCCTTGCAACCCTTTATACTCACTACCCCAGGTCATCGAGCCCTCCCCGCCTAACCCAACATCTACCCGCGCCATGGCTCACCAACCCCTAATCTTCCCTCTCTTCGCCTCTGCCGGTTTAATGCCGGACCTCACACGCCTCGGGTCCTTCTCTTCCGGCCTCTGTTTCCGGACCTCCATCGCCAATGGCTCGAAAGTCATTGCGGTGAAACAATTCAAAGAAGGGGAGAAGGCGCAACTTCTGCTCCCGCAGTGGAAATTTCAGGAGTTATTGATTAAGAAATTGGAAGAGGCTGGAGGGGAGATTGTTATGAGGGGGAAAGTCACTGGGTATGAGGAGAGGGGGGATGATGTGGTTGTGGAAGTCCAGAGAGAGCTCGAAGGAGAAGGGAAAGATGAGGAAGAGAACTCTGAGACAGAAAGTATTGAAGCAACGTACCTTATTGGTGCCGATGGCGCGCACTCCACCATCCGTCACCTTCTCGACCTTCCATTCGATGGAACTACACTCCCAACTATGCTCGTAGCGACCGACATCCTCTTCAAATCACAAGTGCACGACTTCTACGACGCGAACTTCGTCATCGATCCAGTGGACTATGGATTAATTGGCCGCATCGATGACAGCGGACTCTGGCGCGTAAGCTACGGCGTACCGGCCGACACCTCTGAAGAAGAGATCAACGCGGGCGTGGACGAGAAGCTTAGGCGAATGCTACCGAATGCAGGAAAGGGGAACGATGGGAAGCCGGGATACGAAGTCAAGAGGGTGGCCCCATATAGAGCACAGCAGCGAGTGGTGGCAAGATTTTGGAAAGAAGGCGGGAGAGTGGGGCTTCTGGGGGATGCCGCGCATTGTAAGTCCTAATTTGGCCCTTCCTCCAACAAGAGATGAGGAATATGTAAATGATTTGCGCGAAATAATGCATCGCTAGAGAAAATTCAAGATACAAGCTAACAACCCCTAGTGACGAACCCCTACGCAGGCCTCGGCCTCGCCTCTGGCATCGCAGACGCCTCGTCTCTCGCAGAAGTATTGATCCGGATCCTCTCCCCGCCCCTTTCTACTTCCACCAATCCCTCAATGCTGCTCACGTCGTGGTCCACTGCCCGGAGACAAGTATTTCTCAGCGTGGTCGACAAGCCGTCTCGCGCTGCGTATCAGAGAGTGAAGAGCAAAGTAGATACAGAAGAAGCGATAGAAAGTTTGCTGGAAAGGGATCCGCTAGTTGCTGCCTTAAAGAAGGGGATGCCAATGATGCCGCCGAGTTTGGTGACAAAGGGAGAAGAGCTGGAAGGGTGGTAGGGTACCATAATCTGGGGGCATTGTATAATATAGTGTTGTTTAGAGAATTGGGTTTCTTAGGTAAGAGCAGTGGGTTTAGATGGATAGAGTGGGGCGGTGCAACAATACGTTGTCAACACAGCAGCGACCCGAATGTGAGAACATTGTTGAGTTTTCCAGCTCCTATCGAGCCTTCTTGCCCACCGGTCTGAATCTAGTACAAGGCCTAAAGTTGAATTACGCCTCACCCTACCGTATCCGCCACCTGCCCGAGATACACCTGACCTCTATCAATCATGATGTCTGCAGGCTTACCTGAGCGACCCCCTTTCCTACCTCCTCTACCGCCGTTCCAGGGGCTGGCGTCTCCTCCTTTCCACCCTTCTCCGTCGCCTCAACACTCTCGCCAACCTTCGCAGCAGCCTTCTTCGCCTTCTTCCTCTCCTTTTCTGCCTTCTTAGCAGCGGCCTTGGCAGCCTTCTCCTCTTTGGCTTTGCGGGCCTCATCGCCACCGAACTGCTCGCGCCACTCCTGCTCTTTCTCCGGCTTGATGGCTGAGAAGAGATACTCTGCCTTGCCGATTGTATGACCGACCTCGATGGATTGGGCTTGCCATTCGTCGGGGATGATGAGGAACGGCGAGTTGAGCTGTTTCAGGATGAGGTCAGTGGTATCGGGCCTATGTGGTATTAGTATGTCCTTGTGTATACCAAAATGCCGAGCTTTGCTAGGCCAGTTGTCTTTGTTGACTCCTGAATGTAGTACTCGGCGAGAGGGAACAAGAACTTACATGTATGGTTGTATCAGAGACGCTAGCAAGTGGATATGACTCAACGCTAGCCCAACAACCGCCGCGCACCTCTCTGGCTGCTCTGTAGCAAGCTTGTTGTCTAACTTGTTATCTTGCAACAGCTGATTGCCCAGACTCGACAAATGCAACGCTGTGCTCAACGCCGCCTTGATCTTGACATCCCCCAATTCCTCGTTGTACTTCTTCAGCAGCTCATTGACCTTCTTCTTGTGTTCGTCGAAGTACGGATCCGAGAACTTTGTGTAGTCGGGGATCTTGGAGTCGTAAATCTTGGAGTTGACGAATTTGATGACGCGGTTGACGAAGTTGCCGAGATTCTTGAGGAGCTCGTTGTTGTTAGACGCGATGAAGCCGTCCCACTCGAATTCCGAATCGCCGGTTTCTGGACGATGTGATAGGAGGTAGTAGCGCCAGACGTCTGAAGGAATGCCCGTGTCTTTCGCATTGGTGCCAAAGACACCAATGTTTCTTGACTTGGAGAACTTGCCCTTCTCGTAGTTGAGGTACTCGGTGGTTGAGATGGTGTTGAGCATGGTCCATTTGTCGCCTGTGCCAATCTGACTGCACGGGAAGACAACCGTGTGGAAAGGCACATTATCCTTGCCCATGAACTGGTACAGCTTAACGTGGTCGGGATTCCGCCACCACTTCTCCCACTCGTCGGTATATGTTGCCGTGATGGAAACATAGCCGATGCAAGCATCAAACCACACGTACATGACCTTGTCCTCGTAGCCCGCCAGCGGTACTGCCGTTCCCCATTTGAGGTCTCGGGTGATGCCTCGCGGTCTCAATCCTTCTTTCAGCCAGCTTGCAGTGATCTGGACGCCGTTCGAGCTCCAGTTGCCGGCCTGGCTGCTCTCTTTGAACCATGCTTCGACTGAGGGCTGCAACTTGTCCAGACACAGGTACACGTGCTTCGTTTCCCGCGGTACCGGCGTCGCGCCATCCAGCTTGCACCGCGGCTTGAGCAGCTCGAGCGGATCGAGTAGATGTCCACATTTGTCGCACTGATCTCCCCGTGCATCCTCGTAGTGGCAGAGCGGACATTCGCCTTCCACGAATCGGTCTGCAAGGAAGCTCTTGTGTGTCTCACAGTATGGCTGTGTGGTTGTCTGCTCCTCCAAGTACCCGTTCTTGTACAGTTTTGTGAAGATGTCCTGGGCAATTTCCGTCTGCTGATGTGTAGGTGTGCGGCCAAAGTGGTCGAAGGAGATGTTGAACCACTTGTAGACCTCGGAGTGCAGCGCAAAGTACTTGTCGCAGAGCTCCTGGGGGGTGATGTTCTCTTCTATCGCCTTGGTCTCGGTGGCGGTGCCGTACTCGTCGGTGCCGCAGACGTAGAGGGTATTGTAGCCGCGGGCGCGGGAATATCGGGCGAAGACGTCGGCGGAGAGCACACCTAGGATCCGAGTCAGTCTGGGGTTATTCATGCTGCTCGCGTGGTCCACGGCTTACTTCCTACGACATTGCCCAAATGAGGCACGTTGTTCACATACGGCAAAGCACTCGTAATGAGCACATTCCGCTGGCCCTCAATGGGCAGTATCTTTTCTGCTTTTGCTTCTGCCGAAGCCATGGACGCAACGGTTTGGTGTATGCTAGGTGGGGTTGTCTGTAGCTTGTCAGACCAGCCTTGCGCATGTAGGCTCGCAGACGTACGTGCTGTGTGTTCGATGGGATAGAAGTGTTGGCAACTGGCAGGAAGGGCGTCCAATGGCGAGTGATAAGGCGAGCGTGACTGTGTTTGAGAGTTCGTGAGTCAACCACGTCGGGATCGAAGCTGTCCGGAAACATCACAATCGTGCCCCGCCAAAAATTACCCCGCCACTTTCACTAGCCACATACCAGAGTACCGGTATTTGATACATTTGATACAGAGCGTGTATCCCACCATGCACACACTCCAATAATGGCCCAACCCCAGCTCCAAGCCGAAGACCCCTTCACGACCCTCCTCACACTCGAAGACACCCTCTACACCACCGCCTACACGACTGGCCTTGCCGCAGGCGCCAAAGCCGGAAAAATCGAAGGACGAATCTTCGGCCTCGAGAAGGGGTTCGAGAAATTCGCTGCCTTGGGTATGCTGCATGGCCGAAGCGTTGTGTGGGGTGCACGATTACCTACATCTCAAAAGCCCAAGACCGACGCAAAAGAGGAAGGGGGGAAAGCGAAGGAGGACGGGATCGAGGAAAAGGAGACGGGAGACGAGAGAGAAGAAAATATCTCGACAGAGGTAGTTCTTCCTGTGCTCCTGGATAACCCACGTCTTCCTCCACATGTCACACTCCTGCACTCTCTAACCGACCCGCCCACCTTCAGCACGGCAAACACCGAAGACGCAGTCGCGGACCTAGACGACCGCTTCAAGCGCGGGACCTCGAAGGCCAAGCTCATTGAGCTCTTGATCAAAGAGCCTAGTTCAGCGACTGCACTGTCTACGTTCAAGTCGGGGGAAGGTGCTGGGTCGCCCAAGAGGAATGTGAAGGTTGTAGGCGAAGGAGCGAAGGAGGACAATATGGAGGATTTCCAGGGGTCAAGGTTGCTTCGGTGAAGGGGAAGAGAGACTATATATCAAGTTCCCAAGGCTTTGAATTGGAGTGGGAGGAAATCCGGTATCAATCTGTTCGGAGCCAGACATAGCTCTCGAATCCATAGCACCTCGACGCTACTGTCGCTTTCCGGTTCGACCTGCGGCGTTCCTCCCTCTATAGTCCTCGTCACCCGACCCATCGTACAATGTGGTTCAGAAGTGGCGATTCTTGGAGGCGAGAAAGGAGCGCCCAAGAGCTGGCCAACACCAAGGTCTGGTAGTGAAGATAGTTCGGAACGAGAGGTGGGATGAGAGAGCGCATCATGGAAGAATCCAAGGCCATTTTGGTTCGAATTACTACTACCACCCCGACCACACCCTCTATAGCAAATCACTACGCTGCTTCCTAAGCTCACTATCCATTCGTCACCTCTAGGTATAACCAGTTAGACCCAGGCTTCCACCTCGGTCACCAATCTTCACGCCTCAGACATAGGAAAAATCAAAACATGTAGAAGTAGAAGTAAACCCGTCGTCTGTTGGATCAGCACCACTAAAACCAATATTCAAGAAAGGAAAAAAAGTGGTGTGTGTAGAAAGTATGCCCCAACCAACAGCTCCGTCACGTGCTAAGTGCTGCACTGGTATCATACCGCAACCACCCACTTCAAACACCGCCCATTGTGCATTCTCATTTTGCGAACTCCCCCACATGTGGCTGACGTAAATCAACCCTCGAGTCGGGCGCATGCAGGCCCAGGAAGTTTAACCCCCATGCCCTCAACTCAGCCATGAATAGGGGGCTCCTAATACCCATTCATAGTCATCCGCTGACTGTTCCTGCTGAGCTCGCGCTCCGCGGCAGGCGAGATCGGTCGAGAGCTGTGGCCACCAACTGCAGAGCTTTCCTTGAGTGCAAGAAGCTGCTTGGCGCGGAAAGACTCGTAGTGGATCTGGGACGTGGTTTCGATGAGGTCTTGCAGGTGGGTGCGTGTGAGGAAGTTGCGCAGGTAAACGAATTCGCAGTGGTTCTCATCCTCAACTGTAGGCCTTGTTAGATTTGCGTAAAGGAGGTCAATAGTGAAAGCGTACCGTTAATGACGCCCCAGCGGTTCTGGCGACCGCGCACCTGCTTGCCGTTGACGACAATGGTCTTCTCCGACCCGACGACGGCGAAGGGGAGAATGCTCTACGTCGTGTTAGTGAAAATTTTTGTCATGCGTCTCCGCATCCCACGCATACCTTGATAGACGCATTCAGAGCAACCTCCTCCTGGTCGTGCTCCTCATTGTCGTACGGGTACATCCTCAGGTTGTGGAACTGGAACTCCTCCCTTATCCTCTCCTTGAAGGCAGCACGCTCCTCGAGTGTCAGGCTGTCGCTCTTCGCAATGACGGGAACCACGTTGACAAACTCGCTCAGCTTCTTCAGCACAACAATGTCAATAGGCTTGAGGGCATGGCCGGACGGCTGGATGAAGAACAAGCAGCAGTGAATGCGCGTGTCCTGTAGGTACCGCTCGCGCTGGGCCGTCAGCTCCTTGCGCAGGTAGGCGCTGTGCTGGTCCTTGATGTACTTGACAATGGGGTCCCAGCAGCGCTCGTTGTTGATCAGGTCGCCGTAGCCGGGTGTGTCAACAATGTTGAGGCGGAGGCGCACGCCGTTCTCTTCGATGATGTGCGAGACGGCTTGGATCTCGGTGGTGCTGCGGATAGGCTCGTCGGGGGCGAGGCGGCCCTTGCTGTCCATGAGGTGCGAGGCGAAGATGGTGTTGATGAGCGTCGACTTGCCGAGTCCAGTCTGGCCTGCAGGAGCGGTCAGCAGCTATACAGGATCACACAAAGAGGCTGCAGCTTACCGACGCAGATGATGTTGAACTGAAATCCGCGCTTCACGAGCTTCTTCTCGATCTGGTTGGTGATGCTGTCGAAGCCGACATAGCTCTTAGGATAGACCGACTGCTGGTTGAAGGCGGACGCCATTGCGGGCTGTGGGAGGCTCGGGGCCGGAGATGGAGAGCTAGTGAGGAAATTGGGGGGGATAGAGGTGCGTAGGGAAGGGAGGCGCTGGGTTGTGTACAAATAGTCGAAAGACGCAGTCGTGGACTTTCTCGCGGTGGTGTTGCAGGATGCAAGCGCGGAAAGGGGCAGCCACCAAGCGAAATGCCCGAGCGCACGCTAAGGCAGGTTTCGGCTAGCCCGAAAGAACGGCCGACTGGGGTGCGTTTGTGTCTCAACACCAAGCATCGCGAGAAATTTATACTCGCCGTTGCGCCCATTGTCCCGCCCGTTCTATCTTCATGGCCATGGCGCTCGCCCGTCCGCTCCAGCCGCTGCTGCAGACGCTGTCTCCTGCCCTCAATGGCCCCGTGCGGCCTGTTCTGAACCTGCCGCTGCTGCAGCGCCTCTCGCAGCCCTTCCGCCTGATGCCCACGCCATTCGCTGCCCTCGCACTCCCGTCACTATCTTTGCCCTCAATTCCCTCGATTTCAGACATATGGGAAGGCATACTCAAAGCTGTGCCCAAGAAGAAGACGTCACATCGAAAGAGACGCCAGCGGTTCATGGCGGGCAAGGGTCTCAAGGACATCACATCGCTGAACAAGTGCGCGGCGTGTGGCAGGGTGAAGCGCGCGCACATACTATGTCCATACTGCGTGAATGGTATGCGATGGGAAGGCGTGCATGTGAACATTGGCTAACCAGCCCTAGCAATCAAAACCTCCATCTTCAAACTAGATCCCCACTCTGGGCGATCAGCCACACACAAGCAAGCGAAGCAGTTCAAGCGGGAAGAAATAGAGGATCGCAAGTTCAACCGCCGACAAGAACCCGATCCGCGGGAGGATAAGCCCATAATACAGCATCCAAAGGACTGGAAGGACCGAAGATAGCACGATTCGGGGGACAGGAATCAAGTCTGTATGAGTACATCATGGGAGTGGGTGGCGTAGAAGAAGGCTGTAAAGATTACAGTATATCATAGAAGAGTCACAAGCATAGCCAGGAACTTCCAATGTCCTGCATTATATCCATTCAGGCAAATCTAAGATGCATCCATGCATTTCAAACAAATCAAAAACTGAAAAATGCGCTCTTCTGGTCCGAGACCTCATGCTGTACTCACTCTAAACCCGAGATGCATGAAAAAGTATGCGTATATAAATACAAGAAATCGCTGCCAAATGTAGCACCTCACTTTCGCTATTCCTCGCTGATGCCCAAGCCAGAATTGGTCCGACTCTTTGAAGGAGTCGACGTTGCTTCACTTCCGGCTCGAGATCTCCCGCCTTCACCAGCCTCGCGTTCCAGAAAGTCAGACCAGAGATCAGCGAGAGACTCTTTGTTAGAGGAGCTACCGAGCATTGGGTCATTCATTGCACTGTTTAGCGACGGTGTTGACGGTGTGCGTCTAAAGGGAGATAAGGGGATGCGGAGACTGTTATTAGAAGCACCGGGTCGGGCAAGGCCAGCCTGTTCGCGTTGTTCTGGAGAAGAGTTAGTATTCAAAGAGTGCCAAATATGACAAGGCAAGACGCACCGTCATTCCACCCCAACAAGGAAGCAATAAGCTGTAGTGCCTCAAACTTCTTGGGGTCTGAACGATCTATGGCGAGGAAATGTAGGATGTAGTTTGTTACGATTTGGCGGTCAACGTTTTCCTCCGGTCGTCCCTTCTTTAATATCCTCAGTGCTTTGGTGAGATGCTCGTTAAGTGTCACCGCTTCGTGTCTCAGTTTTCCAATAAGCAGATTTTTCTCCTTGACTTCCTTCTCGAACGGTAACGCTCGTTCAAGCTCCTTCAAAGTTGATTCGAGGGCCGCCTTTGACGACGCGGCAGATTGCTCTGCAACCTGGAGCTGTTTCCGTAGGCTGTCTAGTTGGGCTTGTGCGGTTTCGACGAGTTCTCTGCGTTCGATTTTCCGTGCTGAGGACATGTTAGCCTGAATGAAATCTGGGAACAACCCCACGCGTCATACCATTTTGCATCTCCTGCAACGCCTTTTGCAGACCATCCACCGCCTCACCGTTCGTATCTCGCTCGCTTGCCGCCTTTTGGTATGCCTCTTTCTGGCTTTCCAACTGGTCTTTCAGTTCAGCCTCTCTCTCCGCTATACTCTCACGCAGTGAGCGTTCGTTCATTGCGAGCACCTCCCAGTCCTGCATAGCCTGTTTCGCATTCTCAAATTCCTCTTTGGCGTATGCTTCTCTTGAAATAAGGTCATCCCGCTCTTTGATCCAGTTTTGCTGTGATAGATTCGCTCGACTGCGAAGGTTAGTAATCTCTGTTGTCTGGGCTTCGTTCTCCTGTCGTAATCTGGAAATTTCCTCTGTAAATGTGCTGTTATTCTCCTTGAGTTCCCGATTCTGATCCTCAAGGTCGGTGATTTGTGCTTGGAATTCTTCCAGTTTGGCCTAGAAAAAGATTGTACATCAGTAACTTGTCAATTCCAGGAAACAAAAGGCATTGGGAGATAAATCACCCACCGCATCAGCCTTCAAACGATCTCCAAGCGAAGTCTTTATCGTGTTAACCCTCCCGAGCAAGTTCTTGTATTGCGTCTCAAAATGCTCCTTGCTCTCATTTGTCTCCTCCAACTCGCTCTGCAAATTGCTTATCTCATCTTCATGCTTCTCTTGCATGCTTTCCAGGCTCTTTCTTAGCTCTGTCACTTCCTGTCGCAGCGTATCGCGCTCCTTGGCCAGTGCTTCGAGGCGTACGGCCGCGTCAGATGGAGGTGGGGGAGGGGATAGGCCGCCCTGGGAACGTGATCGGGCCAAACCGAGGGCAACGGCAGAGGATATGGAATGCGACTTGTTTCCGTTCGTCTGTGTTGTAGGAGAGAGTGGATGATTGTCCTCTTCGACGTCGTCCGGGTCGTTCGATTGCGCTATGGGTCTCTGGGAACGTGTCAACACTGGCCTAACCCAATAACTTGCGATGGGTTCCAGCAGATAGAGAGTAACGGTTCCGTACATTTTGTTCTTCCTCCTCCGCAGCCTCATCCTCCTCCTCCTCCTCCTCGACTTCCCGCTTCGCGTGGTCTCCATTCACATTCGCCGTCTCTTCGGTCTTCGCTGGCCCACCACCTGCACCCTTCTTCTTGTTCTTCTTCTTCCTCGATTTTGATGTCGCACCTAAAACGTGAATTAGCCTCTACAAGCTTTATATCCGCAATCCCCGCACGTCCATTGCAGATTTATCTCCTTTGAGCTGACGTACCGGACTCATTCACTGGATCGGCGCTGGCCAGCGCTGACATGATGGTGATGCGCAAATATAAGTAATGTGTAAGGAAAATAAAGGACGGATTAGGCCGAGCTATCTGCTCCCGAGGCCAAGTACAGCTTGTGTGGAGGGTGTATGTCTCGACTTGGCAATTCGTGTCCTGAACGTTTGTTTCGGTGGTCGGAGGTTGTGGCGGAATTGCACCGCCACATCTTGGTGCCACACTTCTCACTACGAAGTAGCTCGCATTTAGTGCTTCAACCTTAACTAGCTACCACGACATAGTTTAAACCTTAAATCTGGTGCAAGGGCAGGAATACCATAGCTGCGACCAAGCCAAAATAAGTTCCAGAAATTATTATCTCGCTATCGTGAGTACTGTGCAGAATCGACAATCTTCCGGATCTGCCGGGTCTTCCTCACCGGATACGAGCTCCTTCGTACCCCAATTACCGGTCTTGCGGAGGGAGATATGCCGGCCACCATTCTTTGCGTCCATGGGTGCATCTTGAGCCACAATGGCGTATCACGAGATCACTAGTGTTAAACTGTGAATTGTAAGGGCTATTCCAGCTGTTCCAGAATTAAATTTAGAATTCACAACTATACAACACGAACTGGTCATCATAGACGAAATGGACTTCCCTAATCCGCTAACATCCCGGCACCGTTTAGAAAACAGAGCCATTTTTTGTTCTACTGTCTAATATTGATTAGTAAATCTACTTTTGAGGCTGTGATATGTAAAAAATAGGAATATACTCACCACAGAACAATATTCATCCTTGGAAATCCCAGGAACCTCAGAAAATGATGCGACAACAATTTCTAGATGCTATTAATCCCTCTTTTTATCCTTAATCGCTTTGGTTCAAGTTTTTTTAAGCTCACCAGTGCCCAAAACTGGACTGTTGTAATTCACTGTGTCGGTTTGACCAATATTACTGGCACGAATTTAGGCTTGGGCTTTGGCGCGCCAACAAAGTAGGGACAATGCAAGGAGCCGCCGATTACTGAATTCTTCTGCAGACGACTCGTCTGTTATGGTGCATGCGAGAGTGCCATCGGGAGGGAAGAATGTTGCGTTTGGACCAACGTTTGTCGATGTTATTGCGACGACGAAGTTGACTTGTGCCGAGTCGGTGATATAGTACCTATGCAAGTAGAGAAATGTATTGAAACTGAGAGCTTTTCGTGTTTGTCGAGCGACAGTCTAACAGTGAAGTGATTTGATAGATGTCGAGAATATGAAAATGCAGTAATCGTTCTCCAATGTGTCCTCAAAAAAGGAGAGAAAAAGACAGCTCTTTATAAATTTTCGCGGATGGAGAAGCATAAGAAACAAAGTCTCTCTACCATACTGGAAGCGTAGGGCAATGTATCAACTCACTCACGTGGCAGGCATCAGTATTTGTTTCCAAGATAACCTAACACTTGAATATCGATAGCCTGCAAAGGCTTTCTTACACCAGAAATTTAGCATAGACCCGACAATCATAGTGCATTGGCAGATATATAAAGCGAATCAGATACTCTCTTTAACTGTCGAATCACACATGTCTCAACTAATTCGAGCTGCCGACCGTCTGGAAGTGGCACTTTTGAGAGTCCCAGATTTTGCCCGCTTATTTGATCTGCATTATATGAATAGAGATAATAGTATTTAGAGAAGATCGAGGAAGGGAGGTGTAAGCCCAGGACACCTACAGTCACGTAGATATGGCACTGACTAACCAGTCTGTCTCATATTATATCAGCTGTACATATCACACACACAATACAGATCTTGATACTGTCTCTCACAAATCCTGCCTACAGGAGGCATACAAGCCAGTCATCGCGATCTTCGAGGAGCTGCACTTGAAATAAATACTCGGCATCATTCTGTCGGTATACCCGCCCGTGAAATGGGAAGGTCCTATAGACGCTGTTAATCGACTGCCCGTGGGTTTCGCAGAACGCTAATCCACGGCGGTGCAAGAGCGCAGGGTACGGTAGAAAGAGTATGGATTGCTTGTGACCACGAATCTTCTACGTAGCAAGGGCTAGCAGCGACGTCGAAGTCCTCTGCTAGCTTGCCAATTGTAGGTTTTGATTCTCGGGTGTGTTCTCCTTCTAAATTGCCGGGGCCGTATATTTATGCCTGTGCGGATCGCTCGCTTAATCCACCCAGTCCTCCTTCTGAGTCATTGTTATATACCGTGCAATCCACTGTAATACCAACACATTCTCTCCTTGTGGAAAATCTGCAACGGCTAATGCAGGATATCATCACATGTTCCAGCCTTATGATCTCATCATAAAATTTCTTCTGTGTCTCCATACTCGGTACTAGCGTATACTTGACAACATAATCGCTAAATCGATGTGGAGTCTGCAGTCTGCAAATACTGGCGTATAGCCTCAAGATGCGTACTTTGCACCGGTTCCTAGGCTCTCTGGAGACCAATATCTCTGCACTTCTCAGCTTATTAAATTCTTTTGGGTCGCTGCCGTATTTAATACGGAAGTCAAAGATTTTTCTTGTGAATTTGGCAGCGGCGGGGTGAGGGAGTGGAGGAGTGGAGGGCATATCTTGAGCAAGTTGATAGCGAGGATTGTTTTCTGATTCAAAAGACAAATCCGTTTATATTCTCCACATCATTAATCTCGTATAGGTTGTTAATCATCTTTGTTAACCATTCGAGACAATATTCCTCAAATTCCTAGCACTCCTCCTCTCTGTTGTGATTGGTTCTTCTTTTTGATAAGCATGTTTCTGTCGTACATCTATTTTTAAGGCATGTAGTCTTAAAATGTGTCTATTCAATAGTTTTAAGAAGGAGACGTGAACGTTATCATAGCATTCAAGTAAATGTGCATCAGAAGTAGTGCAATCTCACTTTACCCTTTTTGGGCAAAATATACGCTAACCGGTTTCGGAAATGCGGTGAAGTGATTCTTCGGCTCATTTTCAACCTCCAATCATCTGCGTTTACGCCTCAGGCAACCTCTCATCATCAACAATATTCAGGCTTCGTCCCAACCCCAACCCTATAAGAATAAGCACATACCCTCATGAACGTTACACCCTACTTTACGGCCCTCTTCGAACCTCCACATCAAATGCAAATTTCCTCATTCAAAACTGGCACTACCAAACCAGGCAACAGCATCTGAATTGCTATCTATAAGTAAGGAGAACGATATAGAGGTCCAGACACTGCCGAGGAGACGGTATGGCTACGAGTAGTCCAAGTGATCAAAAATCGCATGGCCGTCAGCAATCGATACACGGAATTGCAAAGCGATTCAGAAAGACGCAGCGGAAGAATACCGACGCTGCAGGCGTATTCTCCTGCTTCTCGCTGGCGGGCGACAATGTTAGCCTTCACAAGAGATCTGCTTTCTCATCTTCTCGCAAAAAAGAGGTCCGAGGAATCCGTAGGAAAGGCGCTTGTTTGAGGTGCAGGATATTAAAGCGAGCGGTATGTATGCGAGGGCGACAGATATTGTAGATCTCGATGAGTTCTAATACGTCAAAGTGTTCTGGGGAGGACCCTTGTAAGACATGCATTGTGGCTGCTAGAGCTGCTGCTGGCTCAAGAGCTTTGATGTGGATGGAGTGCGTCCGGCCTTCCTTCCAAGCGATGAACATCTTTGATAGAGGTATAGATGCAGAACGATCTCTCAATGTATCTGTGCTAATATCTATCTAGGCAACTATGTGCCAGATCAGGGACGTATCGAGTACATCGTCTCAGATCTCCTCGACGACGACGTGCATCTCGACTTTCATATTCCATTCGCGCTCAATGTTGAGGCCGCATCTTCTCACCTCGCCAGCTGGTTGTCAGACGATCACTCAAACCCTTCATTCAGTGTTGTTGGGGTATTTTCGTGTAGTACTAATACGAGTCTGCTCGAAAACGCTCTGGACCCAAACCTAGACAAGGACCTACGGCTGTTCGTTCACCTCACTACTCATCTCTACACCACTGGGATGCAAGGTGGCTACCAAGAGTATACTGACGAAGAAATCTGCTCTGTACGTGACTTTGTAGGGAACAGGCTGTTGCTAGCTTTCGATGCGCTACTACGACCATCGGAACTCGAAGCCTCGGAGGAGAAGCTAAACAAGCTGAAGTCTTTGTTTTTGTTGATTTTGGGAACTACTGTTGGAATGAGATATACCTTCCCCGAGGTCAGTATGGCAACAATTTCCAAGTTAGAGTCGTCATCTGATTCTCTTAGATCATGGACGAACCGAAACCGAACAACGCCAATGCTGAGTCAAAACAGGAGGCCCTCATGCGTCTTTTATGTCACTATCTCATCTACATTGGGAAAGCTACTGCGCTCCTGGAGGCCTCGAGCGATGAAAAGACCTTAGTGGATAAGTGGAGAAGTCAATGGAACAAACCAGCTGCATTCACGTGGAACTCATCCAATGGCCTCGAGATGCACTATCGGATCCAACCACCAGCTGACTGGATTGTCTCGTCGTCTGAAGACCAGTTAATGAGCAACATAGATTTTGACCTATCCGAACTGAACGGTGGCGACGAGTTCACCACCAACTCTGATTTCCTCAAATGCGCGGCATGCGATACATTCTGGGCTATGCTTGACGTCAACGGATTTTGTCAAAATTGTCAACCCACCATTGACACTGACTGGTTTTCGCAAGACTCAAATATAAAGAGCACCTTTGACGCTTCATTTAGCAGTAGTGTCACTTTGAATACTGAACCAAGCTTCGAGCATGAGTCGTCTGCACCATGGGAAGATCCTCTTCCTTGGGATCTGTTTTCGGCTCCCAGTGCCGATACCTCATCTCCTCCGGAACTTCTACATGAGTCTTATAGCTTTGGTTCCCCAGGAAACACTTCTTTCGAGCTGCCTGACAGCCAGTCTCTTATTGTTCTGGATACTTGTTTTTCAACTGGTACATCAAGCACTCTTGGCACAGCCATTTCAAAAGACGGTAGCCCGCAATCAATGTCATTGGATATAATCACACATCAAAATCGACGACGGCGGAGAAAGCTAGCGAAAGCTAAAGCTTCCACCGCAGATCTCGCGACGATCAACGACTTGTCGTCCCACAGTGCCCATCACAGTTGCCGGAGAACAAAACAACGATGCAGCACCTCGGAATACACGTGTCGTCAATGCCAGACTCATGCTAGCCCTACAATTCCGCCACAGCCTCTCAACTCCAAGTTCGATATTCCGCCGTTTGACATGGAATTTCAGAATTTCGGGCTTCAGGATATCGAACTCGAGTATTTCGGACATCCATTCACGGCCGCTGACAGCGATAACAGCAATAAATCTATCGCTGCTCAATATCTATTGGGGGACAACACGTGTGGCCATTACTCGAAGACTGGAGTGTGCGACAAATGTGGAGTTACAAAGCTTATTTCGCAGCGAATATATAACAGCTTGAAGCAACAGTACAAGTGCCAAGAGAGGCAGAGCACTGCTCTTCAAACATTCAACACTTGTTCACCAACCAACATCTCACACTACCGGAATGCCACCGTTTCAACTGATATTTGCTCTCTTCTAAAGGACGTTTTATCGCCGCAGCGTCTATCACTCCACCGCGTTTCATTTGCCGCCAACCCAAATCATCCGGCCGCAGATCCTTTCCTTGTGACCAATGGAGAAACTGTCCCTGTAGGATACTGGATATGTGTATGTGGCAGCTGCAACTGCTTGAGTCCTAACTCTACATCCCTCGCACCAACAAAGTGTTCTAGTTGTGGACACATCTGCGATGTCTGCTGCCATGACGCAAGGGCTGCGAAACCTGAGAGGCTTTTGATATAACATAATATCTCATGATTATTCAACGATTGCATAAGGGGGGTTAGCGGTGTAGGAACTACGATACTGATGTGTATTTAACGCTATTGTCTCGGTTATTGACCCAAAACAGATGATGCTCTAATGCAAGTGACTAGGAATATTACATTGAGTGAATTAAACGTCTGATATTGCTAGTGTGGCTAATTTGCAACATCAACGAGTTGCGAGAAAACAAGTACCTCTATATACAATGGCAAAGCTCATGATTCACGAAGAAAAAGAGAAACAGAGGCGACAGTGGAAGTAAAACGAAAGTCCAATTGGTGAGCTGAGGAGAGAATCGATTTGCTGATCGAGGCTCATCTCACAATCCTTTTAAATTCAACATCCACAAATGAAGAAAATAGCAAAGTGGCACTTGGCGCGAATAAGACCAAGTTCTACAGGCCCTCTCTAATTGAAGCTTGAACGTGAAACGGAAGTAAACCAGGAGAGCAACGATAACGAAGAGAGAACGCTCGGAGTTGGAGAATGACTAGGAGATGGAGGGTAGTATATGTTACAAATCTTCATTGTACGTATAAGTTTTTTACTGCCATGACGGAACATGTCTATCTGTTTTCACCCTAAACGCCATAAATGGCGAATATGCTATGGTACACTCACCCCTCTTTCTTTGCCCCCAACCCCAAATCAATGCTATTTCATCATCTTATGCGTTGGCAGCAATTGTCTCAGCTACCTCTGGTGTTATGGGCGTGGTGGTGGGAACAATTTCTTCCAGCCTCATTGGGCCTTTAGGCCAGGGCTTGTTAAGTGCGTCCTGAACTCGGATGATCTGGCCTTTGGGGCCGGGAACACAGCCTGTGGGCATGTAATGTATCAGCCGTGTGATTCCTTTTTGGTAACAAGCTTGGGATGAATGAAATGTACATACCATTCACGACCACTATCCCATTCACCTCATCAACTTGCAGCACCTTAAGATTCTTCACCGTAACGCGCTCGTTTCCCATTCGGCCTGCCATACGCTTTCCGGGTAGCACGCGGGATCCAGAGCCCTGGGAGCCACCGGCAGATCCCATACCACGATGCATGAGTGACTGACCGTGGGACGCGGGTTGGCCGTGGAAGCCGTGGCGTTTCATACCCTATGTCAACCATCAGCACTCATTTTTAAAAAACACCCCTCCCCTCTTATATACCGCCCTATTCAACTCTATACTTCGTCCGGCTCTTTGATTGGGGAGAATAGGATGACTTACACCCGCAAACCCCATCCCCCTAGACACCCCCCTAACATCGACCCACTGCCCCTCCGTAAACCACCCCGCTCCAATCCCCCTCCCAACTTCAACCTGTAGCCCCTCTTTCCCTTGCACCTTAAATTCAACAACCCACCTCTTCGGACTTACCCTCGCGGTAGCAAAATGCCCCAGCATCGGCCTCGTAACATTATATGTCTGTTTCTGTCCTGCACCCACTTGAACCGCGTAATAACCATTCTTATCCCTTGTCTTGTGCGCAATAACCTCATTGCGATCTAATTGAAGCACCGTGCAAGCAGAGCGTTTTCCCGTCTCGGGGTTGTAGAGGGCAGTCATGCCGCGTTTGAGTGCGAGGACGCCAGTACGGAGGGGTGTCGAGTGTGCTTTTCGAGCAAGAGCGGCGGCGGCGGTGCTGTTTAGGGGAGGCTTTTTGGCGTCATAGGCGAAGCGGTCGGGGCGGGGCGTGTTGGTGGATTTTATGGTTCGAAAAGGGGTTAAAGGGAGGAGGGCGCGCGTTGATGAAGGGAGGAGGAAGGGTGGGGGGAGGAGGGCCCAATTGAGTGATGATTTGGGTGGCATGGTTGTGGGTGGTAGCTGTTGGATGAGTTGGAGATGTTGCGACGATGTTCGAAGTTTTTGGAACGACATGCTGTCGGCATAATGGTCCGAGCGCCACAGCACGTGAGTGCGAGCTTGGCTACAGGTACAAAGTATCTCTCTAATGTAATAAGATACAAGGTATATGTCTTATTTTCTGACACATTGAGACATAAATACTCGGGCAAAGCGAGCTCGAGAGTATATTCAAGTCCGTCCAATCACGTGAAAAAGGTAGGAGTCTCATATGTTGCCATTCATACCGCAATATCATACATCTAATCCTCTCCTGCGACAGGATGGCCAAATCGGCACGTGCATCTCCCCAAAAAATGTACAGAAAACAGGGTATCCGCCCACATATCAAAGAAATTGAGTAGGAGCCTTTGCCAAAAGAATTGGAAAAGGTGCCTTAATCCTCACCCCAATGAACCATTCGTACCTCGGCCGGATTGCCGCGCGCAACAACATCTCGTGGAATGTCCTGTACGTTTGTTAGCTTTTGGATCAGTCTTCGTATATTTTAGAGGGCACTTACGCGAACAACGACGGATCCGGGGTGGATGATTGCACCCGTCCCAATCTTGACGCCAGCAAGAATGGTGACATTAGCACCAATATACACATTCTCTCCAATGTGGACATCGGCTGCAACCGAAGCGCCCCGACTACCTTTCAAGCTCTTGGAATCGTTGGGTACCTTTCTAGTATCGATTGTTACATTGGCGCTGATTTCGGTGTTCCGCCCAATCGTTATTCTTCCAGAGTCCAGGAACTTGCACTGTGCTCCAATGGTAACGCAGTCACCGATTGAAATATTGTATCCGTAGTCGCACACAAATGGCGTGTCTACAAAGACCTGGGTACCGAGATGTCCAGCCATTGGTGGATTCGGTCCGCGAAACTGGTGAACCCACCGCGCTGCCAGAATGCCACGGAAATGTCGCATGCGTTCGTCTTGAGCAATTTCCACCGCGGTGTTGCTGGTGCTGTTGAAGCGAAAGACCGCGCCCTTGCACCGCTCCCGTTCTTCAACCAGTTGAGTATGATATGCCATGAAGGGTTCACCGCTTAACATCTTCTCCTTTTCGGTCTTTTGCGGTCTTGGTGGCGGTGGAGCATAGTGTGACGGTGGTGGCCCCGGTGGCTTGGGAGCTGGAGGGGACTGGTGCATTGCTTGTTGATGATGAGGTTGGTGACGTGCTTGCGGAGGCGGTTGCGGAGGTAGTTGTTGAGGTGGCTGCTGAGGTGGCTGTTGGTGCAGCTGCTGATGCTGAGATTGCTGGGGTTGCTGAGGTTGAGACTGGGGCTGGGGCTGCGATTGCGGCTGCGATTGCGGTTGAGACTGGTGGTGCAGCGCAGCCTCAGCAGTAATAACCGGCGAACTGTTGACAACCTGGCTCATTGTTTGCGGGGTATGGTGGTAAATTCGGGGGTTATGTTGTCGTTGCGAAGGCGGACCTTGTGTCGGGTGTTGTGCGTGATGATCATTCGAGGGCGGCCTTCCATGAACTGCAGACGCTGGCGGATGAGAATATTCAGCTGGGGCATGATTTTGATGCTCAGGTGGGTACGAGGCTCGAGGTGGCTCGCCCCAGCCGCTACCCCAGCCGTTTCTTGCAGGCTGTTGATGTTCTTCAACGACAATGGGTCGGGCGCGGCCTCCTTCGCCTGTACTAGGAACATTGGGGTCTGGATAGCCTTCTCGAGTGGAACCATGGCTACATAATGTGATTAGCGTTGCGTAACCAAAGGGTTTGTAAACCTTACTTATGATATAGCTGGCCCGGAGACTCTGTGGGAAAGCGGTCTTTAGACTGGAGTGGTGGATGTGGCTTCGTGGGTCCATTCTTTGGCCATGGAATCTTGTTCGCATAACCTTCACAGATGAATCCTCCGCGAGTACAGTTGATACCTTTGATATCAATCAGTTATTGAGAACATCAAAGTTAGACAAGCACATACATTCAGGCTTTGCCTCGTCGCACTTCTTCTTACGCCTTCGACAAGTTCCACAGCCGGTCTTGGTGCGATTCGCGAATTGCTGCTGGTTCGTTAGCATGACTTCGCTGCCAGTGCTGCATCCATGCTCACCCTCTTCCTTTTCTTGGGATCCACTTGAACGCCAGCCCGTGTCATTTCCACTCCGTCAGAACTGACCATTTGAGATCCAGAATGTGGGTTCATGCTATCTGGAGAGGCTTCCATGTCGTGTGAGTCACGGTGGTGAGAATTTGAGTAGTTGCTGTGCGCCATATCCTGGGATTCACGCCGTTGCCAATTCCTGTCGTGGTCTGCTCGGTCTAGTGGAGGGAGAGTTCGCTGTTGGGGATGCTCCATATTTGGGTTTGGTGAAGAATCGTCTCTCGGAACGTATGAGTCGAGGCGACGTCTGGATGGTGCCAATGTGCCGTCTGGGGAGTGATACGAGCGATTGTCCTCCTCTGAGCTCGATCGTTTCCGCTTTCCTGGGCTGTGCGGGGATCTGTCTTGGTCGGAAAGAGAGGGAGAGACCGAGTGGTGGCCGTTCTGTTGGCCGTTCTCAGACAACCGTGGCGCAGAGGCCCAGTCTTCTCGTCCAGGTAATGGTCCTTTTTGCTCCTGGCTCTGGTCCGGACTCGGTCGAGAAATTGGTCTCACGTGGTTGGTGTCCACCGTCATGCCGTTGCCGTTGGTACTGTTCAATCTTCGAGGCGAGGGCGGGGATGCTCTCCCATTCACGGCGGTGAAGGCAGATATTACAGGGTCTCCAGTTTTATCTTTGAGCATGAATCCTACGCTGTTCATCATTGGCGCATGGACCATAGACGGCATCGTAGGTCTTGCAGCAAAGAGAAGTCAGGTTAGCCAGACGAGATGGCTGCTTCGCGCTCGGGGTGCTGGAGCGCAATTCCTGACGTATTTGCAAAGGCGTCAGGCAAGTCAGAGTGGGCTTCGCGCTAAATCTGGCCGTGTTTCTACGATGCGGTGGGGACGGGTGACACCACGACGTGATATGTTTCCCCGTAGCACAATGCAAGATGCGGCTTTCGCGCCTTGAGCTGGCTGGCGGTAGGAGATGTGGTGGTGCTAGTCACTTGGAGCTGTTGGTCGCAATCGAGAAGGAGCCCACACGCGCACCCAAACGTTCAAACCGCCGACGTCCTTCCTGTGGTCTTGGGGCTGCTGTTGTGCAATTGCGGGTTGGCGGGGAGAGTCCGCGATGCTCGTCTCGTTTAGGATGGAATGCAGAACAGGAGCAGCCAGCAATCGGAATCCAGGGATCCAGAAGGGCCCGCACGGTGGGTGCGAGAGGTGCAATGTGAGTGATGGCCGGTGACGAGGGCAGCAGCGTGCCCGTCGACGGCGCAGGCGGTGTATAAGGAAGCGGAGCGTCAAGCAGAGACTCGGGGAGGGGCGCAGTTTGCCAGCGAGCGGGCGCGGCTGTTCGCTCTCTTTCCTCGAAGTGATATGCGGCAGGGCAGGGGCCAAGTGCGTCTGCTAGTGGCTCATTGGCTGTGGATCCCCAAGGGTTAGGCGGCTACTGCACCCCGACCCCGATCGCCGCGCTGCGAACTCCCATAGAACACCCCGTGCACGAGCTACAAACATGGGGATTTTTGAGATAAGCGCGACCCTGCATCTGTATGACACAATCCACGTTTTTTTGAGCGAAAAGCGGGCTTCTTTGGCCCTAAAAGTCGAAGTGTGTGTTTTTGCAGTCGTTTTGGCTTTTCGCAGCAGGCAAGAGCGACTAGGGCTGCACGGACGCGCTTTGGCCACGCTACGCCTTAGCGCTCCCGAAGCGAGAGGCTATGGCTTGGCGCCTGTCCGGCGCGGAACGCGGGCGTTGATGTTCACACCTGACGCCCGCTGATTGGGCGTCGGGGCAGGCCGCACAGTTCAGCGTAGTTGCGCTGAGACAGTGGCCTATTTTTGCGAACCGCGCAGCGCGCCTACGTGGAGAGGATGGGATGGATGGGATGGGATGGGATGCGGTGGTTACTAGCAGCAGCCCTGCCCTCATCATGTGCTGTGCCCCCGCTGTGGTACACATACAACTGGGCAGCGTCGGGCTCGATTCTCTCACCTCTTTGATCCGTGGCTACAAGTGCTGCACAGTGCCGCCGCTCGTCGTCTCCCACAGTTCGCACTCGACCGTCCACCAGCGTCTGCTTAGCGCCCGCCGTCCTCTCGCGCGTCGGCGGCAACCTCATCTCTTACCAGCACGGAGCGCCAGGCACTGCCTCAATGTCATGTCCAGCTAACCGCCCAGATCGAGGCCTGCGCACGTCTCACCCGTTTCCTCAAATGAGAAGGCATCGAGGGGCCTGTCGCTGCGTTTCATTTATCACGTCCGCGCCGCAGCCCACCGATGGCGGCCTCGCGGACGGCGGGTTTTGGCCGGTCATCTGGTCTGGTCTCTGGCGCTCGCTTCGCCGCCCTCTGACGCAGCGTGACCAAGAAGGCTCCATCATGGCTCCCGGCTGGAGGGGCGTTGCAGTGCGCACCATCCCAGGGTAGGCAGCCTCTTGGGGCCTTGCGGCGGCTGACGGCACAGGGCATGCTAGCCTGTTGCCGTTGCCCAGATGCTGTGTCATCCTTCATCGCCGTTGCCGCGGCTATCGGGCTTGAGGTGAGGATGCACGCCACCGGCCATCATCTCTACGCTCTACGCGCCCTCTCTATGCGCAGTGCATCTGCCCTCGGCCATTCGCCAATCAGTCCCATCGCCGCACGCCAGACGCACCAGTCCGGCGGTCGGCTAAAGTGGCGATTCGAGCGACTTAGCCGGGGTCATAAGGTGGTATTTGCGATGCATCGACGACGGTGAGGCGCTCTCGAATCTCGCCATGCCCTCTTAAATTTCCTGCAGAGAAACTCCCGCCAGCCAATACATGCCAAATTCCCCATCCGTCGCCGTGCATTGCATCCGGCGGCACTGAGGCCTGATCCTTGTCGCTCTCTTGGCCACGCACACACCCGCTCGCAACAGCTTTGCTTCTCGTTGTCCCTACTTTGCGACGACGTGTTCAAGAGGCATTCCTTGCCATCCTCGCCATCCTCGCCATCCTCGCCCTTGCTTGCCCTCATTCTTTCCTTGGGACCGAGCCGTTCCGCCTCCCGTAGCGGATCATGCATCTGGGAATGCAGCCTTACGGCGTCGGCATGCAACACTAAAAATCAACATCGAAGCGCCCCCAATATACAGCCTAGACAACCTCCAGGGGAGGGGGGAGGGGTGGGGAAGGTAGGAAGAGCCAGCGTCCAAATCCGTCTCCAGATTAGGAAGTATTGCTTTCTTTCCAAAGTGTTCTGTCCGCTGCCAACGCCAAAATCCCCCAACAGGGAAGGATTCTTGCGCTTACTCTCTCCTGGCTTTAGTCGTCATCTGAAGCGCGCTTATTATTTTGAACTTCACCTACGAAACCATAGACAGCAACCTCTGGTCCAAGAGCCTGGAACACATCCCAACACAACTCAAACGTCGATGCATACCTGGCCTAGCATTAGTGAAACCTAGAATTTCCCTATGCCAGAACCGTATTCGGGGCGTGGTGTAGTGCTGTGCCGCAAAGGAACCTCGTCCTCGCTGCGGCACAGGTGTTGTTTGGAACAATAATAGCTCTGCACATACATCAGGTCCCACCGTGTTGGATCGCCTTGGACGTTGACTGGTGAAGAGGAGACTTGGCGTAATTGAGAAAAGCTAAATCCAGCGCTCCACCCCTGACCAACTCGGGTCTGTGATTGCACGTTTTGGCTCTCGTGGGTTTGAAAGTGCCACCTCCGACAAGGCACTGAGCAATAGGATTACGACATTGCTAGTTCACCACCGTGATGGAGCCCGCGGGGTCAATGGTTGTCAGGATGCTCGTCTGCTGTGCCTCTCGGGTGGCCATGGGGCCGGCTTCGATTCTTGGAAGCGAAGGCTCACATTATGCCGGCCGCATGCCAAATCCCACTCAAGATTGCGGCGTTTCTGAACACACTTGGAACGACTGGGTCCGTATGGAGTTCTGGAAACGGTGAGGCCCCATCACGTGCACTGTGCCTCTCACATCCCGGCAAGGGCGTTTCCTCGTGCTAGCTCCAATATTCGAGGTCACGGAATCCAATCATCACAGCGAAAGATCTATATCGTGCCTTCCAGGGACTGGAGCAAATCTGTGGGGAGTCCTCCACTGTCCAGGCGGGAGCTCCGGCTCCCAATTCAGCAAACTGTGCCGCTTCGTGTCCGCGATTGGGGCCAAACGGCTTCTCGATGTCTTACAGCCTCAAGACGATGCGGGCGGTCCGCTACCGGGACTCTGTTTGGCTAGCGGACACCATATCACGCGCAGCGCTCGTGGGTGGCTATCTGCGACGTTAACAGAAGGTGATGGCTGCGGCTGTGGGCTTTCTCCTGCAGCGTAAGCGCGGGGAAGAACATGCCCACCGGTGAGCAATGTGTCTTGTGACCTGCTGTTGGCTTTTTTCAAGGCATCCAAAGCTTACCGACCCTAGATTACCCGCTGTCTGGGTTCATACCAGGTGCTTTCTATTGATCGGCGGTGTATAAGTGGGTCCCCCAAGTGAAAGGCCTCAAACCTCAGTACTGATCGGATTCCGATGTCGTTTAGTAAGTTTGAAAAATCATATTAACCCGTATACCTCTTTTCACGATACTGAGAGGGCAGAAGCACTCTCCTTAGCAGTGACATAAGCGAGTGATGAGACTGCTCGTTTCAGATAGTTGTCGTCTGGCTCTTCACCTAGCCTATCTTACGCGGCAGGAGCAAGACTACTCAGGTAACAGCGCTGTAGCGGAGGGGATCAGCAATGAATTGATTATTAAAATATAATTGAATACCATCAAGAGGTCTCAGGGACTGAAAAGGCAGTGCACTCAGAACTGTAACCAACTCCTACAATGCGACCGATAGACTCCATCTATACCTTTCGACACCCATTAACGAGCATGCCAGAATCATATGCACTTCAGATCCAAAACCCTTTTCAAACAGCAAAGAAATAAAGAATAGTCTCAGGGTCGACAGCCTTCCAAACGAACGGCATGCCCTCTCAGTCCATTCTTATCGAACCCCCTCGCCCTAATTTTCTCGCTCAATCCCTTCATAGTTCCCAAATACTTCACTGCCTCCTTCCTTCTCCTCTTATTCACCCTCGCCAACAGTTCTTGATCCTTAAAAACATACACCAACGGTCTCTTCTGCTCCTCATAGAACAGGCGATTGAACGAAGCTAGGAGTATGATATATACGAGTAACTTGCCTAGTGGCAGTAGAAACGGCATGAAATCCTCTACGTATTTCGTTGTCGGTACAGGCACATACATACCGTTCAGATGAAAGGGTAGTGTCGCCTAAGAGCTGACGAGGTCCCCGCTGTTGAGTGAATGGCGCGCAACAACGTTGATGAAAGCGAGTGCAACATGGGCGCAACCAGTGACCCTAGGCAATATCCAATGAATGTGGATCTCAATATATGCATTCTCCCCTCTTTTTGAGCAGGCTAGCTCACTTACCTTCTTACCAGATATCAAAGACGAATCTCGAAGAGACTTTACATACTAGAATACCACAAGATCAAATTTTGAACGGTGTAGGAATCAGACTGGGTAGCAGTTTCATCTTTTTTTTCAGTGTAACAGGAAATGTTCGCTTTCTTCCGCTTATTTTCTAGAGTTGCTGATAAGCATTGTCTATGCACAGCCTTGAGAAACAAGATATAACAGTCGCTCCATCACATGCATAGTTTCTTCCCATTTGTATAAAAACAAGGTCGATCCTACTTCACATCAACAAACTGAAGGCGAGAGGGACGACATCGAAGACCAGTGTTTGAAAGGCTGATTGTTCAGTGCTAGACGGTTCACTGCACTACGCTTGCACAACACAGTAACCATCTCTCGATTGTCAAATACCACGATTCCTATAATTAGATCGGATCACGAACACTTGAATTAAATGTCCTGATGTGTGACTGCTGGTAAGAAGTGTCCCAGCTAAATGGTTCGCAGCGGCCGTATTGAACTTAAAATGGGTGCAGATTATGGTTGCCTTCTTGCCTTCTCACCTTGCGCCACTTTACGCGGGGAGGCGCAGCCCCCATTGTTGAATTGGGATATGGAAGGTAAATCCTTTCGTTTCGCTTGGCACCGGATTTGTTTTGCGATCAATCATTACTCCCCAATGAATGATAAATGCTTTGTGATAACAAGCGCAATTGTCCCTGTGGCGCCACAACTTTCCGCTCATAATCTCTCCCGACTCAGAATTTGGGAAAACCAACAAGCAGTAAGGATTCGAGATATGAAATAAGAAGCACGAGACGAACACTGACTTGAGTCTTGGTATGATCACTCCCAATCGCCTATTTTTGGGTGGAGCTAATATACGGGTTCATAGCTAAAGCGGCCCCGAAGTGGTTCGTACCCAGGAGTAAAAGGAAATGGCGGTCTAAAAGGCTGTTCAGCGAATGCATTGACAGCGTGATACCCACTCTTCGGTCGAATTTACCTTCAGTAGTCGTAGGGCTTTGTGGCTTACAGTAAATTGATCTAGCTAGTTCCTCACCGAGGGATAGCTATCCGGATAAGAAGATGACAGGACACCCCAGCTGCAACTTAGAGCAGGCAGGGGAATACCTTGCCTAGAACCCGACCTGAGAGAGTAACTTGTAGATTATAAATCAACGTGTCTCATCTCATCTCTGGTCAAAAAGCCCTCTCAGAGCTCTCTACTTAGTCTTTCCTGCGTCTTTCCCGTGCAAACATTGAATTGAATAGTACCCCATCGAGGATTTATCATGATGGACAACAATGAAACTCCTGATGGGTAACATATTGCAGTGGAGTAAAGGTGTGTGTGTGATATAAAGGTATTCACACAGGGGTAGGAGGGCGACTCGCAGCCATGCGATGTCCGAAGCAGCAATGCACTGGAGGAGGAAGAATCATCACCGTGGAAGTTTGGCAGTAGACTATTTGCAATTTTGTTGTATCTAGCTACCAAACCAAATGAAAGAAGAAGGAGTGGTGAAAGATATGTGAAATATTCGTGTTCTCGTTGGGTTGAGGTTCGTGTGTGAGGGTGGTCCGTTTCGTTCGTGTTGGTGCTCATTCGATTCGATGTCGTTGGGTGTGGTGTTCGGATACCCATATATATGCCGCATTGATTGATGACGAAGCAAGCAGCTGACAAAGAAAACAAGACCCATTTCCCGCATCATACATTCAAGCCTTCCACCCATGCCAGTGGTATATTCGCGCAAAGTAGCACTTTGCTACGGCGCAATATCTTAGCTACGACTTCTACTTCTTGGCTAACATTTTCTTGTTTCGTAGACCGAGCTCTTCCACTGATAGGCTCCTTTCAGCGGATGACTATCATCATCGACCCAGATCGTCTGTGTCTTCTTCACAATCCGAACGTTCTACCCTCACATTTGTTGAAAACAACCCAGACGTCGATGGAAAGCGAGCAAAATTAGAGAACCGAGCGTGTGAAGGTTCGCGTATCATAGTGTTGGGAATGCTTTCTGGGTTTCCTTCCTAGCTCTCGCAAAGAGCCGCCATTGTAAGGGTTAAATTTGACGAACCAAATATGGACTGTGACTATGGGGGGTATGTTTGCTGAAGGTGCCACTTCGAATGCAGATACTGACGGCCTAGCCATGTGACCACCACGAATGCCCATTCTTCAAGACTCTATCAGTAATCTCTCGTTTAGAGAAAAAGAAACATATTGAATAGCGATGCGCTATTGACATCATGCTCTAGCTAGGAAACATTTTGTCCTTGAAATTGGTGACTAAGTGGGGCTACTCTGAGTCTGATTTCAGGCAACTAAGGCGCTTAGAGCGATCTGAAATGTCTTCATCAGGACTTCCGATCACCCCAAAGGTTCTCATTTTCCTAACATGGTACCATAATAACAGCTCACAATACAACAACTTGGGTTTGCTCGTAGTGGAGGACTAGCACTCGATCTCTTGATCGGTACAGAGGCAACTGTTCGCCACCTGATCTTACCTACCAATTTCTCTCCGGAGCCAGGTCTAACTACCACCCCACCAGGAGGTACGCTGAAATATGATTTGACTCGAAGGCAGTGTAACGCCTCTTAGACAAAGAACTTGAGAAGCTCAAAGATCTCAAGAATTCAGCAACGAAGAGTCCCCTCAAAAGAAATCAAGCGGGTATCAAGGGACTTCAAGAAAATTTTGGGTTCAAGACAAAAATGGATGAGAAGAATATTCCTCCAACAAAGTCGCCCATCCCAGTACAAGTCGAAGAGCTAAACAGTATCACCTGGGCGTCAACAAGCTTTTTCCAATCAGATAGGAAAACAACACTCTCTCTACAGAGGTAATGACTTTGAGAGAGCGTATTGTATTTGGAGTTTGGAGTGATGGATAGAATTATTGGTGTACGAGTTGGATCCGTGGATTGACTCTTCTTGATGTTGTTGGTTCACTTATTCTCAATTATGTCTAAGCTATCTCGTTTATGCAAAATCATCACTCCCTTCCAGCAGGGCATTGTTATACAATAGCTCTCAAAACCCAGTATCGATGGCTATGGCGGAATCTGGGGTTGATATCTCAGTATTTTCTTCACCTCCTCAATAACGTACCGAAGGCTTCCGCTTGTAGAAAAATTAAATTTTCTAAACATATTCTTTCCATCTTGCATCGGAGGCGACACCTGTGTCTGTTTGGCATGTTGTCTCGGTAGTTGGCGGGTAGTGGCATTCAAGTAATATGCGATAAAGTGCTCGATTGCTTCCAGCACGTTCATTGGCTGCATCAAGAATGAATACTACCCCCGCAGAAGGGATAGTCGAGTAACGTTATTGCACTCATATGGCAATTAAGTCAACTACTCAAAACTGCCTGGTAACCAAATATAGCCAAGATCGGGAGTTCTTCACTGCTCACGACTCCCGTCTTCTATAAGCAAGCAACATCTCTTTTTGCTACTTTACATTGCAACGTCCACCAAAATGTTTTGGCACTCACTCGCGCTAGCTGTGCTGCTCGTACAAGATGTATCTGCCCAAGGGAGCTCAAGTTTCCTTCGGTTCGGCTGCTCTCAGCTCGTTGTCGAGCGGATTGACCCTCTTGTCAACCCTGGAGTCAATCCGTCTCCACATACACACCAGATTGTAGGAGGGAACTCATTCAATGTTACGGTATAATAAGCGTTTACTGTTCTAAGCCAGTGTAATGTAGCTAACTGTGGTTGAGATGGACCCTTACACAATCGATCCGCCCGTTCAGTCTACTTGCACGTCCTGTATCTACACAGAAGACAAGGTATAGCAAGCATATGTGCTTCAATCGGTGCACTGTGGCTAATAGTACAAGTCAAATTACTGGACCGCCTCTATCTACTTTCAATCCCCGGAGAACGGAACCTTCAAACGAGTTCCGCAGATGGCGAATGGCCGCTTGAACAGGACTCTACTTGAGCAAGAAGGCGGGCTTACCGTCTACTACATGCGACCTTTCAGTGGCAAAAACATGACGACAGTTGCTCCCAAGCCAGTAAGCACGACCATTCGCGCGCTTGGAAGTATATTCAGCTAATATATTGAAGGGTTTCCGAATGCTTGCAGGCGACCCAACGCTCCGCAGCAAGACTGGTGCATACCCCGGCATCTGCCACCGCTGCCTTGCGGCAAACGACCGCTTGACGGGAGGCAGCGGCGCGCCTTGCGATTCCAAAGACACCGCCGCGTTCCCGTCCACGCCCTGCCCGGGGGGGATACGAACCACTGTCATTTTCCCCTCATGTTGGGACGGCAAGAACTTGGACAGCCCAGATCATCGAAGCCATGTTGCGTACAGTCCTGGATCATCTGCACTCGCCGGCGATAAGTGTCCGAGTACTCACCCCGTTCGCCTGCCTCAAGTCATGTACGAGATCATGTTTGATACATCGCAATTCAACAAACCGGAGTACTGGAAAAATGGGAAGCAGCCACTTGTATACAGCTTTGGTGATGCGTGAGTCTAGCCCTTGTTCCAACCTGGCACATAGTTGATATTTAATTTTGGGCGTAGCACTGGGTATGGGGCCCACGGTGATTACCTTTTTGGCTGGCAAGGCAACGCCCTTCAACGTGGCATGGACGCTCTTGGAAACAAGTGCGGCAGCGAAGATTGTACCTCAGTCCTGAAGATCCAAGCTGGCAAGGATGCCATTGCCTGCACGAAATCTCAACAAGCCAAGGAAGATGTCGGCTCAGATACCTGTATGTTTAGCAGCCTCCATTGGTGACACTTATAATTAACACGTCATTTAGGGCTTAAAGAACTCCCGGGTGGGGTGCAAGTTACCTACAATTAATTGAGACCACCAAATTTTGTGTTTGGACACCTCGTGTCCAAATCGGAAGTTGGTCTTCAATATTTCCGATAGGCCTTTTCGTGGAATGAATTGTTTGGAGCATGCCTCACTAGCTTCTATATTACTTTAAATTGCTGCTTGTCGCAAGTAACAATCCTGAGCTTTAATGGACTTGAATAACATTGTTCCTGATGAATAATCTGTTCCGGTAGCTCTTACCTGTGAACATATCGCCACCTGATTATCATGATAAACATTGATGTTGTTTTAAAGAAAGCACTGGAGTAAGCACCTAGCGTGCACTAAACCACGACTAAGAAGTCGAAGGTCAGAGAATACATTGGAATTCATGAGCATTCTATGTCTAAAACACTTCTTCGGCCGCAGACCCTTCATGATTCACAATAGGAACTGCTTGGGCGTGAAACATAACGTTTTCTACATAGATCATAGTTCTAGCGTGTAGTTCTAAGATGAAAAACACCAGCATAATCTTTATGAAAGGTACCGTGACATGTAAGATTTAAGTAACCAGAAGGATAACTTGAACCTAATATACAAAAGCGAACATGTGTCGAAGTCTATTATACACTTACGATGAATGACTACACCTAACCCTACAAACGTGCTTTTTCGCACACATCATGCTTCTGAATGTATATCAGATTTAAATTCCATTCTCCCACCTTTTCCTGAATCGCTAGCTTCCTCGAATGACTCCGACAATAGAAATCATGCGTCAGCGCAAATAGGTGAATTCCAAGTTCTTCGTACGGCGTCTTCACCCGACAACACTTCAGTGGCATATACATTAGATCTCCCGGCCCCGACTTCAGTAAAGTTTGGATCCTCAATCCTTTATTCACCAACGCAAATTCAGGATTATACTCAAGCTTGCGCATGAGTTGGATATCTCCCGCGTTCGCAAAATCCATTGGTGATTGGGCCACGATTCCGCTCTGAATGGACAGGCGGGATTTGGCCTGCCAGGCAAAGATACTTAGGTCGTTCGTCTTGTTTATGATAGCTTCCTGTAGGCGGAAGAACGCTTGTTTTCCTTCCCCGTATAGAAGCGGGAGGTTGACCCCAAAGATACCGAAGAGGCAATACGCCATATCTTCTTCCCTAGTCGTCTGTCGGTGGGAGGCCCATGAAAATTTCTGCGCCACGGAGTGGGTATTTGAGTTCGATGAGTCGAGATTCAGGAGTGTTGCGGAGTCGATGCCCGTGATAGCCGATAGAGAAGAGCTTAACTGTCGTTTATCTCCGAAATACTTCCAGTGGGCGTCGTAAAAGCATACCATGTCTGGTGCTAGCAGTTCTTGCAATGTCCAGCCTCTGGTGAACCATCGGCATCCGCCTAGTTCTGAGTTTTGAGTATCAGAGCTATCGAAGTCGCTGAGATAGACATAGCATATTTCCGCCTTTTCGTACCACTTAAACATCGAATTAATAGCTTCAGTAAGCTCAGCGCTGCTGGATTTGTCGATGCAGCATGTGTCGATCCAGACGTATCCATAACCTTTACTAAGGGCAAACTCACAGGTCTTTAGGATCTTTTCCGAACCTTTCTTGTGCTTCAACTCCTCAACGGGATAGAAGTCTTGATATAAAATCTCGTAGGTATCCCAGGTATGTGAAAGAATAGCGTAGGGAGGAATGTGTGAGCCCATGAATTCTTCGAATTTCAATGTTGAGCAGTTGATCAGCCTCATGATTGAGAATAGTTTATTTTCGGATTATGTCCTACGGCCAATTTTATGGGGGGAAGAGTAAATCGTGGTTCTTGAATGTGGGAGTCCGTAGTTATTGAATAGATAAAGATATCAATATGAAAGATTGAAGAGGCAAGCAAGGGCAAAGTGTTACAAGGCCGTGCAAAAGTCGTTTGATCAGGCCGCAAAGGTGGCACCAGGCAACGAGTGACGAGGAATGTGGCTGGGGCTCATGGAGTCTTCTAGACATCCAGCTCTCGTATAGAAGGCGATGGGAGGCAGTCCACATAAACTGAAACTCGCAAAAATCACCAAGTACAGTCTAATGTATTTCATTAACTGATGGATTAAAAAAAGTAAGGAAGCTATTGCAAAGTTATAAAACAAATAAAGGCAAGTTAAGTGGCATGCTAAATATCACAATCGGATGGGTGGTTGTAGAGGTGTGATGAGAAGAACATTTACCAAGTGCGCTCAAATAGCTAAGGTATTTTTAACATTTAGATATAAACGAAGACCAAGATCGAAGGAGAGAGTAGTATTGAATTGTATTACCTCGAAGATTTACAAAGAGCGCCTCGAACCCCTTCAGACATCAAAACCCTGCTCCCCCAACTTCAGAACTCACTGCGGCTGCCCCGTCCAGCTCCCCTTACACCCATACACCTTCCATGATTTGACATCAATCGGCAACAACTCCTGCACACTCTTACACCTTTTCTGGAACTGACCAGTCGTCTCCTGACACCCAACATTCGAATAGTACTCTACGCAACACGAATCGGGATTCGGCTCCTTGCCCGTCTCAAACACATAATTCTGTCCTTTCTTCACCGAAATCGGCGTCCCCGCAATCTGGAAATTGCTCCCGGAAACGCAATTCGTGTTCACCGTCTTTACTCCATTGACCACGAGGTACAGATTCGCAGCATTGAGGTCAACGTCAATGTCATTAGAAACGTATATATCATCCGGGAACGTAAGCGTCCACCCACTCTTCTTCACTGGCGCAGCCAAACGATCCAGGACCTCAGCAACACCCTCGCAGAACCGCTGGAGCTGCGCTGGATCGATATCGTTCGGCATTTTGTCCACGGGGAGCAAAGGGCCGTAATTCGGTATCACGTACCCTCTCGCAAAGCGCAGGATGAAATTATCGTTTGTGGTAAGCAACCTGCAGACCTCGTCCCTTGCTACATCCTTACTTCCGCCGAACCTCACATTGTAGAAATTCGTGAATCGGGAATTCGAAATCGCGGCCCCGTTGGGCAGGGAATAGTACGCCTTCACCACTTCATCGAGGCGCGCGTTGGGATTGTTGCGCAGAATAGATGCGATGTTGAACCCGTCGACATCCTCCTCTAAATCCCTCATCAGAAACCTTGATCCGGTAGTCCCCGCGAGCCGGTCTTTGGCAAAGAGGTATCCGGAGTCTACATTATCCCTCGGATATTTCGATGGGCTGGCACGCCAGTCGGCGTAGAATTCGTAGATATCGCCCGCCCAACCGCAGAGGTCGGACTGCCACGCATCTTCTCCTTTGAGAAACACGGCGTTCATGGCAGCGGCCAGGTGCGGCGTGTGCTCGTTTACTTTGTCATACAGCGAATCTGGGAACTGGGTCGGAAGCGGGAGTTTCTGAGAGCTTGCGTAGGATATCCACAACGGATCGATAGGGCCCAGTATCACTTTCCAGTTTATGTCGTCGTAGGCTACGTGGCGGAGCCACTCCATGACGAGTTGGCTGGCTGGTCGGGAAGAGAGGTTACCCATTTTCTTTTTGTAGGCCACCGCCGCGCTGTAGATGGTGGAGATGTCTTTGATGACGGGATTTTGGGGGAGACAGCATACTAGGCCGGCAGGACTGGATGGACAGGACTGAGAGAGGCCGGTTGTGGTCCAGGAGGATATGCCTGTGCACGAAGCCTTTGTTCGGAGGAGACAGCTGCCATGGACGTTGCCGCGGCCACACGTTTGGGCGTTGGATACATTGAGAATGGAGAGGACGAGGAGAAGTGGAGAAATTAGATGCATTGTGAACTTCACCATGAAATGACTGTGAGCTTCAGCTCAAGGCAGTGAGGTTGCTCGACACCTTTTGTACCTTCCATACCCTTCCCATCGTCACCCATGATCCTACATCTCCCACGGCAAATATTTTACTATATCAGACAACTTCAAGGTATCCATCTTCGTTCGAAGCGAAAAGGCAACCAGTAACAAAGGTCGGAAGAAGCCACAGCTGAAGTGTAGCGCACGTTTAGTTTTCGTAGCTCTGGCGTCCGCTTCGTTGATTTTACCCTTGAAAGTTAGTGTAGGAGGGATGTCATGCGGTGGTGAGTATTGGTCGTATGATTCGCGGTCACGTGTTGACATTGTGGCGTTCACTTGGGCAAGGCTGGATCTTCGGATGGGACTGTGTCAGGTGAGGTTGCCAACTCACTCTAACGCTAAGGAATTGTGAGTAGGGGTACCTTCCGTTAGTTGCCAATCCAGCCTATGCTTGATTTGTCCTTTGATTGATCTGCTTGATTCCTCGGTCCTTAAGCTCCGAATCTTTCCACTTCTTCGATTCCAGACAGAAAAGCCATGTTGTCTAATTCAGACAGTTCAGCACGCAGCAACTCAATATTCCTGCACAGTATCTGTCCTAGTCGCAACACTCGCTCAGATTAAAAGTAGAACAAATACGGGATAAGTTGTCCTAAGAAACGCTATGCCCATGCGTCCCTCACCCAATCGTAACCTACCCTAGCCATCTATACATATTTAACGCGCAGGGGATGCGAATGCCGAGCCTAATACGAACACAATCCTAATCCCATTTCCCATCTTCAAATTCCGGGTATCTGATAGAGCTCCTTCTTTGCTAACGAAAAGGGGGAAGATAATTCCATGATCCGCTCGATGGCTTCCCCACATGCCTGACCTTGCTCGGATTTCCTGGCGGATCTGCTCTTACTGCCTCTAGTATTTTCGCAGGGCTTTACCCTCTAATCACTCTTCCAATGGCTAGTCAGCCGACCATCATCGTCTTCTTTTGACATTTTAAGCTCGACGGCGTAGAGGAACATTGTGAAAGCTAGGTTCACCCATCTCCACAGATTTCCGCCTGTGTCTCCACCTTGATTTGTCCACCAGTCCCCCGAAACGGCACTCCCTACATCTCCATTTCCGTTGCCGGATGCAAAGTGCTGCATCAGCAGGCTCGTGTAGACGGCGATCAGAATGCTGGGGCTGAACCAGGTCAGAAAGGCGAGGAACTTGGTGCTCATGTCATCATCGTCTAGGCTCGGTTCTTGGTACAAGTCGCGGGCGCCACTCTCCTTGATCGCGGGGATGATACGCGTCGAAGCGTACATGACGAAGACGCGGTAAGCGAGAGATATGATTACGGAAGGTGTTATGGTCATGACGGCTCCGACCATGAGATTGAAGCCAGTGTGAGCGATCTCCGGAAGCGAGGAGAGAATGTGTAAGAGTGTGGTTAACGATGCCATGATGATGGGTGGCAGAGGCGGGAGTGCAGGTTCGGAGGGAACGTCGGAGGCAGCAGCGGAGCCTGGGGAAGGCTGGTAGTCGGTGAAGATTTGGTAGATGCAGAGGGTGACGTAGGCGAACTGTGGTCGAGTTAACTAGGTACGAGTGGGCACATAGGGTGGGACGTACAAGTAAAGAGGATTCTACAGGGTTGCCTCGCCCGCTGACAATACCCCATCCACAGAGGAATATAGCGGTTGTAATAGCTACACCGATGAGAATGGCATCGACGTTGCTGATCTCGGGGAATGTGGTGATGCGCCATAGAAAATAGACGGAGGTTGAGATGACGCTCGCGGAACCGATGAGAAGGCCAATCTACACAACTATTAGTCCGTGTGTGTGTTGAACGAAGCTCAGATGCCGCCTTACCATCCAGCTGTCTCCCCGCTCCCTGTTCACGACCCATCTTGTGAACTGGCCTGCGTATTGAATGACCAGCAAGCTGCAGAAGCCTTCTCCAACCTGGAACACTGGGGTGCTATATCGCAGCACCTTATCCCAGGTACCTATTGTGGCAACGTGCGCCAGCCCATCCCTCCCGAATATCCACTCGTAGACGCTCGTGTCCTGGGCTCTCTTTCCACCAAACGTCCGCTCCACCCAACCAGAATTATTATCCGAGTCCACGGAGAATTTATTCAAGCTCCAGATCAGCAGCGTCGGGATCATGATCCACTGGGTCCAGGCTATTAGCTTGCATAGTGCCCACCTGAACCTGGAGCCTTCGGGGGTCGCTATACGGAGGGCGGAGTAGACGAAGTAGTAGGCACTAAGTGCGAGCGAGAAGGCGAGCCCGCATGTTCGTCCGCCTATGTCGAAGGCAAGCGGGATGGTAAAGATCACGGCGCCAAGGAAGATGGTTGACGACAGCACTCTGGTGAACCACATGGGCGGACGTCGTCCTCGCCGAGCTCGTGCAGGAACGAGCTCGACCTCTGACGCGCGCTGCGGCGACGGATGGGGAGCGACACGCGCGGTAGACGCGCAGATGGCGCGGCGGGACAGAACTCTGTGCAGTCGGGGTCGTGAGAGAAGTGCGGAGCGGTGGTGGGCGTGGTGGAGGTTCTCGAGGCTGTCTTGCCGCGTCTAGCTGTCCGAACGATTCTCTTGGCGGGGCGCACCTTTATCTTCACGTGCAAACGGCTGCTATGCGCTGCGTATTTCTCAAGCTCGAACTGCTACACGGGCAGCAGGTTGTGGTCTCGGTTGGAAGGAGGTGCAAACTGGATGCTTGCAGGCAGTGCAGGCAGCAATGGGCGGTTGGGCTGTCTCTGCTACGACCAGGCACAATCGAATTATTGGTTGCGAGATGTCTGCGAGATGTCGCGTGCTAGCAGCCAGGATGGTTGGAGATCGCTCAGATGCAGGCAGGGATTTCGAGAGGGGACCCGCCGGAAGGCTGCGGCGTGTCGTCCTGGGTTGGTGGACGTCTGGCAGCGAAGAATTGAGTTCTTTGCTGCGGGGGGAGGATCCGCGGCGGAGACGAGGAAAGGACAAGTTTCTTCCCCCAAAAGCGGTGGTGATGCCGTCGTGAAATTGTCTACGGACACTTACCCAAAATTACCCAGCGCCCGCCCGCCAGCAGATCGCTCGGCCAAGCCATTCATCGGAGACGCCCACTTTCGCGCCTCCATTGGACTTCAATTTCAGTCTGCCCGTGAATGTTCAGACTGAGACAAGCTTTCGTACGCGTCGCCAAAACCACCCCCCCATTGTCACCCCTCTGCATTCCCACCACACCCTCTCCGCCCCTTCCCCACACTTGGTTCCACGCTCGAACCATGGCCACCGAAAACCCCACCAAGAGGCCAAAGGTTGATGGCCCCCTCATTGGGACGCATAGCGGGCACTTCCACGCCGACGAGGCCCTCGCTGTCTCCATGCTTCGTCTTCTGCCTACGTATGCTTCATCCCCTCTTGTCCGCACGCGAGACCTCGCCGTCCTTTCCACCTGCCACACTGTTGTCGATGTGGGCGCTGAATATGACGACGCGAGGAAGCGATATGATCATCACCAGCGCGAGTTCACCACGACCTTCCCTGGACACAGTACCAAGCTTTCCTCCGCCGGGCTTGTGTATATGCACTTCGGCAAAGACATCATTGCCACCGTGACCGGCCTCTCTGCTGGCCCCGACCTCGACCTCCTCTTCGAGAAAATCTACACCGATTTCATCGAAGCCTTCGACGCCAACGACAACGGAATCAACGTCATTGCCCCTAAAGATCTCGCAGCGGCCAATCTTGCCAAGAAGTTCGAGGACCGCGGCTTCAGCATCGCGAGCGTAGTCAATCGGTACAACTATACGCATTCCCCAGCCACGAGCACCAACAAGTCCAGGGAGGAACAGCAGGCCGAGGAGGACGCCCGCTTCCAAAAGGCCTCGTCCTTTGTCGGCGAGCAATTCCTCCTCGAATTGACCGACCGCGCCAATGCGTGGCTCCCAGCCCGCAACGCTGTTGCTAAAGCCTATTCGGAGCGCCTCCAGTACGACCCCAAGGGCCGCATCCTTGTTCTCCCAGACGGCATGCCATGGGCGGACCATCTATACAACCTTGAAAAGGAAACCCCCCTTCCAGAGGGCGTCGCGCCACAGGTCCTCTACGTCCTGTTCCCCGAGTCTACTGAGCCGGACAGCAAGTGGCGCATCCGCTCTGTGAGCAAAGAAAACGGCGGCTTCGAGAACCGCAAGGACCTCCCTGGGCCCTGGAAGGGTGTCCGTGATGAGGAGCTCGACAAGGTGTCTGGCATCCCTGGGTGTGTGTTCGTGCACGCTGCCGGGTTTATCGGCGGAAACAATACGTTTGATGGTGCGCTCGCCATGGCGCAGAAGGCTGTCGAATTCTAAGCATTCCTTGCTTTTACGAAATGGCGGAATTTTGAGCAAGGACGAGCTTACCACGTAGGTGAATCTAGAAACCAAAAGTACTTTTTTGTAACCATGATACCCCATGGTCCGGCGTTTAGGAAGCGGAGCGATACCACTAAAGAATCCTTAGTTAGACCACAAAAATGCATGGATTTTGGCGTTGATCCCTCTTCTCCAGTCCCCATTTGACGTGCCACGTATCCTCCTCTTTTCTTTGCTTTCTTATACTGGTTGCTAGAGCCATGGCATTTCCGTCCACTTCGTGCATTATGTTCTCTCTTTGCTGCGTTAGATGATACATGTCATCTGCTCCCACCCATTCGCACATCACACTACGAGCCTATTGAGGCGACAAAGGGGGAATACATACTTTACTCGCCCTGTAAACAATGAATTACGCCACTACTATTCCCCAACGACTGTGACACTGCGTGACAGTGTATTTCCCACGCTCAATAACTTTTTGAAGCTCACGAACACCAAGTTGGATCATGGAGGGACGATATGGATTGACCGAACAGTTGATACCAAAGAATAATAAAGTTATAGTGAGTTTATGAAGTAAAGCGGGTTCATAGGTATAAATATCATTCCAGTTCAACATCAGTTTTGGAGTACTCACTCAGCATATCACACTTCGACAGACCCAAAAATAACCATCGGTCCTTTAAACGCCCAAAATACCGTTCCCATTCCATACCATGTTCAGGCCATATCGGCAGCCGGTCCAACGCCATGCATATCGCTCATGCTAATCTCGAGGCAATTTCTTTGCTCTCATGTCCCATCATTTCATGCAACAAAGCGCCACTCACGTCCCTACTGCCTCCGGTCCCGCATTCTCCACCCCCTGCGACTCCAACCTCGGTCTCTTGATCTCATGACCCTGACCTTCCCCTCCACCTCCGCCCGTAACCCCGCCCTGGTTACTAACATCCTGCAACGGGGGCCTCTTAACACCCGAGACAACAGTCGGTGGCTTATATTGCCCACGATTCGCCAACGGGCTCATCCCCGGCATGCCAATCTTTCTATTGGATATCTGCTGCGGGTTGACGAAATTCATGTTTGGGCGATTGAAGGGCGGACCTCCTGGGCGTTGGATACCGCCACTTAATTGGGCCGGGGGCTGTGTGGGTTGAGGCTTCTCGGGGATTCCAACGTCTTCGCGACTTATGTGCTTGGAGCGTGTGTGGTCTATGCCCGGGGTACGTTTCTCCTTCGGTACGGGGGATTCGGCATGTGGGTTGAAGGCTGGGAGGTGCGCGAGGGAAGTGGTAGAGTCGGAGTTCTGGAGGCGTTCAGCTACACGGGATGTGACGAAGCCCACTGGTGGCCCTGGAGGCCGTTGGATAGGAGGTAGGTTGGGAGCAGATATGCTATTGCCCTGGGGTCCTGATTCGGGTTGTGGCACCTGATTCTGGGCTTGCTGGGGCTGCTGAGCTTGAGGAGGGGTTGGTCGAAGAGGTTGTTGATTCTGCTGGGCTTGGATCTGAGGTCTCGGAGGTGCATTTGGGGGAGTTGGTCGAAGAGGTTGCTGGTTTTGCTGAGGTTGGTGACTGACCTGATGATTCTGCTGGGGCTGGAACTGAGGCTTCGGAGGTGCATGGGTGTCCATTGTGGGGGTATGCATGCGTCTACTGAGGTCTGAACGAGAATTGTTCTGCTGGGGATTTGGTGTTTGCGGGGCCCGTGCATTTGGTGGGTTCACGTGAGATCTTCCCGGTCCCTGGTTCTGGTTCTGGTTCTGATGCTGCTGTTGTTGATGAGGTGGTGGTTGAACACTAGCCTGATGACGTACAGTAGGCATCGACTGTATCCCGGGCATAGGCTGGCGGGGTGGACAAGCATTCGGGCCTGGCGTAGTTCGATTGGATGCAGTATCACTCGATTGATCCGCTGGCTTAGATACTTCTATGGTCTTTGATGCAGGCTCTTCGGCAGCAGAAACAGTCTCAAAGGTGAACTCGTCGCCTTGATGTTCACTGATCTCAACTCCATCGAAAAAGTTTTCGCCAAACTCGTCATCGATATCCGAGGTAGCAGACATACCCAGAGTCTCCGTCTTCGCTCTGATGATCTGGTTTGTCCGCAGGGGCGTTGTGTTTGACTCTCTCTTTACCGTGGTCTCCTCTTTCTTTACACGGGGCGCAAAGTCTGGATGTCTGTGGAGCTGGCCTTCCTGGAACGCAACTGGCTTGACCTTCATAGGTTTGACTTTTTTGAGATAGTCTTTATCGTACAGACAGTTGCCCAGAACGTTGCCGAAGCTACGTAGCGCTCGTTTCAGGCCATCTGTGGCAGCTTCCTTTTTTGCCTTTTCGAATGCGGCTGCTTTGCCTTTGCTGTTCTCAATGGACCCATAGCCGATATCCTGGTCGATAGTCAGCAAATAGACTAGCTGATGTGGATGCTATGAGCGTACTTCGTGGTAGGTGCCATCCTTTAGCGTAATCCTTACGATAATCGAGAGACCCATACTGATCTTCCCATTTTGCTGATTCTCATCAACCTGCACATGTTAGATCTTCGTCTCTCCAGTCAAATCGTGTGTATTCAGCATACAAAATCGACCTGGACCTGGTGCAGCGAGCTGGACCATCCATTGAAGCCAAACACGTCATTTGCAAGCGCTATCGCTTTCTGTCCCTCCAAATACGCAACCTGTGTGCCACCACCACCGGGTCTGTAAGAAAGGTACTCTGGGCCGAGTTGTTTATTGAGCCGGCTCTGCAACGTTGCGATCTCCTGGGCGGTGAATGGGTTGACTACGTGTTCCATGAACGGGTTCCGTATGTTCGCGGAGTCGTACTGGTCGCCTGGCCTGTTTGTAGTCAGCGCGTGCTAGGGCCCCACGTAGAACGCATCTGTGTGAGAATTAAATCAAGCAGTATACTCACGCAGGCATTGTCACGGTGTCACGGCGTGGTGGGCATGAGGATGTCGTTTGGGTGAAGGTTGAGGTTGATGGTGGCTGGCCGACGCGCTTAGAAGTGAACTAGGAAGGCAACACGCGCTCGCGGCCTAGATCACGTGTCGTGATCAACATCAACCCGTCCTCACCTTTCACTCACCGCATGCATCGGCGCTTTCAAAATCAGGGACGACTAAGAGGAATATGATATAGATATAAGTTGAATAATCTCAATTTATTGAACAGCATTGTGAGACCGGATTATCTAGGTAGACCTCCATGTATCCCACGTATCCGAACGCCGCAAAATGCTTTGCCCGTCTTTGAGTCGTAACCAACCCGCCTTTTACCTGGTATAGTAGCTCAAAGATAGTACTGAAGTAAACAATAAAGCGCGCGAATGTAAAAATCATGACTTCTCCCTCCCAGCCATTCTCCTCTCTCTCTCACTTCCGCTGCCTTCTCCATCGCTGCTTGCACCTCCAAGGCTGAAGCTAGAATCATTCTGTGGCACCCTGTCTCTTGCACCCAATTTGCCGTTCGAATGTGCGTTGAGGGGCCTCTTCGCACTTTCGTCCAGATCGTCTAGCTCCCGCTCATCGAAGTCCGCCGCCTCAAGGTCCCTGTTTCGATCCTTTCTGCGGAAGTTGTCAAGGCCCATACCTGCTATGAGTGATTCGCGACCTTCGTCTCCTCCATCGACACCCTGGTATCCAGATGCCTGTTTGCGAGCACGCCAGATGAAGTAGCCCCATAAGCCCCCAACAATCACAACGATAACAAGAGCAACTTCTCCGGAGCGGTAGTACGCCTTCCATTCTGCGTCATGCAATTGTTTAGTCTTGTCCTCTTCAGCCTGAGTAGAGTTGGGGTGACCTCCGACACTGACAAGGGGGCCCTTCTCGCCATCAATCCTGCTATCCGTAGGCGCGCCGCCGATGGCGCTGATGTCGACGCCGATAAATCGATCGAGCATATCTCGCGAGCGCCTGGGGTAATCGAAAGGAACCATGTGGCTGGAATTGTAGAATACGACGTATGTCAGATTTCGAGCTTCCTGGTAAGTCCCGGCCGGTTCTCCCTCGAAAGTCCAGTCGCGACGGGGAGCCCAGACACCCGGAGATAGTTCCATGCCCTTCCCGCCGTTCCAGCTCATGTTGTCAATCAGATTCTCGGTTCCAATGTGGTTGCAAATTAGGTCTTTATCTCCCGAGAAGAGAGTGATCGGCACCTCGGCAAGAAGTTCGGGCAAGAATTGAATAGTGGGGACGCTGTTGCGAGCACGGAAGTTCGCGGAGACGGCGCCGTTGCATTCGGTCCAACCGGTCTTTTTGTCAGGGTTGATGTGAAGGGCGGTAATCACGTCCATGCGATGCAAATAGGGCGTGACGGTGGCAAGATCCGGGGGCCAGTTCATACCGCAGGATGAATCATCTCGGAGTCGAATGTCGTACATGTTCAGACATTGTTGGTCCCTATTCGCCTTTTTATCCGTGGTTTCTTCAAGAATGGCAATCATGATGGCTTCGCATTCACGGGTGTCGACATGGTCTTTCTGGCCATCGTTCAACATTTTGACGCAAACGGCTTGCTGGGTCTCCACGCGTTTGGCGGACTCAGATCCCGGTTTTATAAGGCCCATTTTGTACGCATATGGGAGGTACGACAAGTATTGGTCCACGGGCGAGATCCAGCCATTTCCAATGAGCAGGCCTTTTAGCGCCCAGGGCCGCTTCGAGGCGTCTTTGTTGCGGTTGAGAATGCCGCGTGCAATGTAAGGAATGTGCTGTCCGGCATATGATTCGCCGGCAAGGTAAATCTGCATTTTGTTAGCATCAAAACGCGGTTTGTGTATCAGGCAGGGACACTCACGTCGTCGTGTTCGTACTCTGGGAAGAGGGCAAAGAACTTTTCCAAGAAGATCAGGAAGTGGTCCGTCATCTGGCTGAGCTCGCTCAGATAGCTGTTCGTGTTGACGTAGCTGAAGCCCGTGCCAACTGGCTGATCCACAAAGAGAACGTTCGCGAACTCATCCCACGATCCGTTGTTGTATTCGAGATTGCCGCCCTCTCTGACTCTGTACGGGCCGATCTCCATCAACGCCCCATCCATGGAACTGCAGCCGGGGCCGCCATTTAGCCAGATCACGGTTCGCTGTCGGTTTGCAATGTGGCGGTTCTGATAGTGCCAGAAAAAGAGGTTTCCGTTGTGCTCGGCATCAACTTCGATGTGTCTGATTGCAACTTATTAGTACAGATGCTCACGGTTGCGAGGAAACAAATTGCAGCGTACCCTGCGTGCATCTTCAAAAGCGGCTGCGGGGCTCCAGGGAGCTCATGTACAAAGTAGTCCGCCTGTGTCTTTTCTGCAGCCGCGCCTGGTACGAGCGATAGTGAGGCTAGCAGCCCTCCGACAAGCGCCGTCCGCCATCGCGACGGGGAATATGTGAAGAACATGGTGAGGTGAGAGTGGAAAGATGTCGGGGGACGACCAGTGGGCTGTTGCTATCTCATGGGTTATCGCGAACCTGTACCCGCGGCGTGAAGGGGAAGCCAGGCGGCGTTTGGCTAAAGGAGGGAGACACGACGACACAGGTCCTGATGTCGGGAATGTAGAAGTTCTTCAGGGTGTTCAGGTCGTTCGGCGGCGAAGGGGACTTAGGATTCGGGTTAGGTGGCCCTGGGGCTGCTGACGAGGCGCAGGACGCAGCAGGGATGTTGGAAGGGAGAGAAGGACGCGCGGAAGATTATTTCAGGGATCGAATTAGGAAACTTTGGCGCGATTGAATATTTGAGGAAGCGTGCCAGCGTCACCAGCGACGTTGAGGATACTTGTATTATAGAAAGGCCGAAAATCCTATTGAAGACTTTCCATGGAAACTTTGTCCAAGGCTTTGCCTTCCGACCATCGCCGCGCAACGCTGAAGGATGAAAGAGGAAGCAGAGCCAATCAGACGTCGCCCTGATTTTCGGCTGTGAGGCTCCCGCGTCTCGAGGGCACCTCCTGTATCTCCTGCCCATGAAGACGCATGCTGAAGCTTCTGATACCGCTGGAGCGTTACCGACGCTTCACAGCTGTATCACCTCAATATTCAGGCACTCGGATTGTGCAGATCATCGTCATCCCTCTCGGGAGCCGCTGGGAGGAGTCAAGAGATGCAGTTCACACCAATCAGTCTCTGTTCACGCGCGCATGCATCCACTTCCTCTGATGAGGCCCTCGAAACAATTATTCCCAAGCCTTGGACACGTGTTCACGTTTGCCGCGCAAGATGGCACGAAAGAGATCTGCGGCCCATCTGTATGTGCCCGCCAGTTATCCAGAACGCGGTCCTCAGCAGCCAGCCTAGCGTCACGGCCCCGTGACTTCACCTCGACATCTTTCCCAAGCCTGGAAATTCCCATGCACGCCTCAACCCCCACCGCGCTTCGGGGCTGCTTTGCCACTTCCAGGCCTCTGTTAGAGGAACTTGCCAGAACAGGCACTCATTGAAGACTGCGTGCCACAGTGGCGTAAACCCATCTTGATTGCATTGCAGAGGTAAGCCAGGGCAGACTTCATAAGAGGTCGCCTAATCCCTTTTCCGAGTCTTTCTTGATAAGATCCACCATACCCTGTCCGGTCAGATGAATTACTCTCGCTGCGTTATCGAGGCACTTTAGGCTCTTACCTTTGGCATGATCGGCTGTCCATCTTCGCCCTTGACATATCGGAAGGGCATCTCTGAGGTTTCGTTCTTGCTCACCCTCAACTCTGGATTGTCGATGTATGGAATCTTATCGACGGCGACTGGGCACGGTCAGCACCTTGCTTCTCTCGCCCCTCTGTCTCTCGTGCGATGTCGAGCCTACTTTTGTCTTGGACCACTATCCTGGTGACACGGACTGCGGTATCTGTTGTCATCTGTATGGGCCCTAATCGACGGCCTGGATAGCCTTTCTTGCGCAGTTCCGAGGTGCGATCTACAGCGCAAACACGTCAGCCGACCAGTGGCAGCGTCGTACTTTGTTCACCATGGTAGCACACACCTCGCGGCGGGTCGTCTCCTATATTGTGTAAGTGTCGCTCAAAGGCTTATGAGAGGACGGCTATGCAAACGCTGTACACGTACCAAGAATGCCGCCAAACAGGAAAACATCAAAGGTATCCCCATCCTCCGGGCTCAGGTCCTGGGAAGCTGCTGGATCGAGCAGACACACGCGGTCTTTGCTGTCGGCGTAGATCTCTTCGATTCCCCTCGTCTCGACATTCAAGCCTTGGGCGTCTTGCAAAATCTTGGGCAGCTTCAAGGAGGAAGGCACCGAGGAGAGCAAGAATTGGGCCCCAGCAGCGTGGCTTTCTGCGGCGATGGTAGAGTACTCCAAGGACGACCACGCTTCCAGCTCGGGGTCAAGATGTTCCACCACGAACGTCTTGCCTTTCGGCGGCGGATTGAGGTCAGTCATGGGCGTTGCAGATGGACGTCGGAAAGTTGTGCCGGCGTGCCCTTTCGTCGTGTGGAAGAAGTCAGCTGCAGGCGAATTGGCCAATCAGCGGCGACTCGGCGCTTTTTAAACCTTCGTGGGTCGGCCTTGGCTGTGACGGCGGGGGTGCACAGAAAGTTCACTAGGCCAATATCGATGTGCGGAGAGGGTGCTGCTCTCCAGTGTTGGTGGACGTGGGCAGTTTCGATGGTGCCGCAAAGAAGGAAATCGGGCGAACACCAATGGCGATGCCTCTCGGCGTGCCACCACTTGTGGACGAGAGCAATGGGTCGAATTCGGGTCGGCAAATAAATACTGATTGATGCGGCCCTGGCGATCGAGAGTGGGTAAACCCAATGGCGAGCACGCGTGACGCTGTGGCCGAGGGGCCTGGTCGTTAAGAGGTTGAGTCGACGACAATCCAACTTCTTTCATCCCCTGCGCAGCCCACCACTTGACGCACTTGACCTCTTTCTAGATTCTTCGTGTGCCCACCCTGCTCACCTTGCGTCTCTGGGTGAATCAACTTGCAGAATAAGCAAGAGCTTGGTAATTGCTGCCGTCGGCCCACTCTGTGTTCTCCTACATATTTCGCTGCATCTACCCCTCCTCAGCGCTCGACGTCTACTAGCTCTGGCACTCACATTCGGAAGACACCGCCCACCTCACTCCTTGCCCAATTCTCCACACTGCTCTCTCTCTCATTGCCGCCTTCCACCACACACGCACGCACGCACACACACAATCTGCACGCAAGCGTTCCAGCGTCGAGTTCGTTGCTGCCATATTGTACCAGGTGTGCAGCGTCCCGAGCAGTTGGAACCTCGGGCGGATCAAGGCTTATCGCGACCTGTCAACCGCTACATTCCCCTCCACAACAAACGGCGGACCGTCGACGACAGCAACGACAGCAGGAGTCACCATTGCACTATTGCGTGGCTAGGCAACAACCAGCCCAAAACTCGCCGCCGCCCAATCGAACTTCTGCTCAGCGCTGGGTGCCCGAGCGACGAAACATTATCCACCCTGCCCTTGTCCCTGTCTTGAGAAGACGACGCGAGCCAACGACGTCCAAGTCTTTAAACGACCTGGCGGCCCTGCGACAACAGAACAAAGAATAAACACAACACTTTTCCCGCTCTCTCTCGAAACCACCAACGACCTACCACCGATCCATCACCTCGAACGTCTCATTCGCATTTCTCAGTGCTGCTCCCATACATAGCCGCAACAATGAACCCGCACCAGCAGAACAAGGTGGACATTAGCGTACGTCATACTTCCCCTGGTGCTCTGTCTCCGATATGAGATTTTTCTTCTGCGCACCCCGCAGAGCTCATGAGGCACCCAGAGTCTGACATGGCCACACAGACACTGTCCCCTGACGAGCAGCGGCTCTTCCGCCTTTATGGAAAGCTCCCAAACAAGAAGGACCTGCTACAGAACAAGCTGAAGGTAATACCCAGCCGCATCGCTAAACATTCGAGACACCCCGCTAATACGTAGACTCTCAGGAGCGCAAGTACTTCGACAGCGGTGACTACGCTCTCTCCAAAGCCGGCAAAGCCTCAGACATTGGCGTCACCGCCATTGGTCGCGAGCACCCTGTGCCCGAGAAGATCCCCCATATTGCCCCGCCTGCCTCGGCGCTCAACCACAACAGCCAAAGTGGGCAAGATAAGGGCCAAGGCAGCGGCAGCCCGATCAAGGAGCACAGCTTTCTGCACCGCGAGACGAGCCTGAACCACGAGACAAGCGCTGCGGACATTGAGAACGAGATTGAGCAGGAGAATAAGGCGACCAAAGCATAGGCTCGGCCTGTCTTCACGCACATACACACGCGCTCGTGATATCACCGGGAATGCTCTACCTTCTCCATGGCATAAATCCCCAAAATGCGGCTGTCTCGCTAACTCGTTCACGGCCTTCATTGCTATTTACTTTCACTTTTCACGGACTTTTGGGCAAGGCTATTGGGCGTTCCGGGTTGATTTTCAAACCTGTCCAGACGACAGAGGAGCCAGGCAGACACTGGGATTTTCTTTCATGTTCGGTCTGGATCATGAGCCGCACGGCTAACACTTGACTTTCCGTTCCTCCAACGTGAGGCGTGTAGATTGGAGTTTCTCTTCATGTGTAGTCTGTTGGAGGCCGCGTGTGTTGGGTTAGAAGGTTGATCGATCTAAACGGCCAACGGTACGATGGATACAATCTAGCAGATGGAAAAGAGGGGTTAGTTACGCGAAATATATCATCTACCCACCTTTTGGGCCCATGAGACGGTGATGGGTGATTATCAACTGATGCTTCTCGTAACGGTTTCTCGCGAAGTCAAGACCATGCCACTGCGTATTGTGTTGTGCACCCGGTGTCTGAAACCAAAGCCTCTCGTTTCTCCATCCACTCACTGATGTTTCTTCGAATGCCCATCTTTCTCTGGTCCATCTATGACTAGCTTAAGCACGTCATCTGCCCACTTATTGTGCGCGCGAAATTTCACCAGCAACGTTTAATCTTGTGTGCTTTCTTTACTCCTTCTCTCTCCTTGCAACCCTACCCCATGGCCAAACGCACACCCTTGAGGGATACCTTGACTTGCTCCGAGTCTGGTCCTATTAATTCCGAACATGAAATGGACTTTCATAGTACCGTTTCTTACAATATATCCCGTAAGAGAAGAGAAACGGAGACCTTGTTCCAGTAATACATACATAAATAAAAAACCCGTGCAATGCATCTTCCTGTCTCATCATATTTGTCCATACCCTAGCTTGTGCAGACCGTGGGTGAACCACAAGGCTACGTTTTCCTGGACTCATTGTGATCGAAACAGTAAGAAGTTGGAGCACAAGAATTAGGGAATATAGTAGGGCAGTGATGGGCAGGCCTCACAGTCGATCACGTATGCACATGTAAGATTTGATTCGAGCAATTGTTGGTAAAGCTTGGATTAACAATCTGGCCGTCCGTCGTCTGTCCAGATCCAACCTTTTGACTATCTACCTAAGACACAGCAAGAAAGGAAAAAGAAAAGCCAGCCTGGGTCTCAAAGCCAGAAGACGTTCCCAGATCAGGCTTCCAGTAGATACACCACGTCTCCGACCCAGGGTATGCGCCCATATGCAGTGGAATATAGTAAAGCAAATCGCAGTCCTCTAAAACGCCAGCCCCAGATCGTCAATCCGAGTCAACCCTCTGCAGCGGCGGTGGTTGTGCAAGGCGCAGCGATTCCCGAGCTCCGAGGCTCACTGCGTGCTTGATTCACCGACCGCTCACTTCCCTACAAGACATCGATCGCACTGTCAGCAAGAAAGACACGCTCTGGATCAAAGTCTACCTCTTCTTACTGCCAGGCCTGGGCTTGCACTCGTCGCCGATGATTGGGTGGAGCTTGATTTTGATGGGCAGATCGGGCTTGTTGGCCGCGTAGCCTTTGCTCCAGTCGTACGACACAGCGTAGGCGAATATGTTGCCGTCGCGCGAGAAGCCCGTGGCTGTGATGGAGCCACCAACTTCGGGATACCCCTTGAGACGGTGCTTGGCATCCTTGTCCCAGAAGTGGAATGTGCCGTCGGAGCCTGCGGTGCTGAAGGTGCCGTGGATTGGGTGGAAAGATATGGCATTTACTGAGTAGACCTTGGCGATGTCGCGGGCATTGGGGTCTTGTTGGCGGTGGCATTTGAAGGAGAAGTTGAGGCTGGGGGGTGTTAGTCTATGGCTACTGAATTGTCAAGGGTGAACTTACGTTGTGTCTTTCTCCTCAACATATTGGATTGCGCAACGTCCCTCGATAGATCCAACCGCGAACCCGGTTGCGTCCGCAAAGCAGCTCACGACCCTCGTCTGCCACTTCAGCGGGCTCGTAATGCTCTTGGCGATAACTGTGGGTTTATTCAGGTCGATCATGTGGATGTGTCGCTCGGCCGTTCCAACGACTAGCAGGTGGTTCTTCACGTCCATAGTGTAGACCCTCTCTCCACAGTCCACCTGGCCCACTGGAGTCGTGCTGTTGAGGTCCCAGTATTTGACGGTCTTGTCCCAGGAGCCGGTGGCTAGGAAGTCTTTTCCGGCATTCTGGAACCAGCGTACGCACTTGATAGCGGCGCCATGCACTTTCATTGCCTGTGCGGTAATAATCCCTTCGGTTACGGTGAGGGTGCGAAGGTCGACGTAGTTAATTTGGCCGTCCGTGTCGCCGGCGGCAATGCGTGTGCCATCCTATATTGTGTTAGCTACATTCTACGTGTCTAGCAGTGCTTGTGGCTCCACAAGGCATTTCCATCAGCGCCTTGGTTGGCCTCCACTTGGCCGTCGTGCATCCTGCATTGGAATACGTACCATTGACCAGGCAACGCACAAGGCATGTCCCTGGCAAGCAAAGACAAAGGTGAGCTTTGCGCCGCCGGGAGTGATGGTGTAAATGTACACCTTCTTGTCCCACGAAGAAACAGCTAGATGGTCGCTTTGGGGCGAGAACATGAGATCAGAAATGCTGTCTTCTGGCTTTCCCTGCGCGTCGGCGCCGGTGATGTCGATATCTTTGCTAGTATCGCCGGTTGTAGAGCTGGAGGACGCAGCCTGTTGGGTGCCAAAGAGGCCAGCCATCGCGGGTGGTGGGTAGTGGGTTGCGGATGAGGTGGACTTGGTATTTATTCGGTTGGTGGAGCTTTGCGCGTGTGGATGGAAGAACTCGCGGTGGTTCGGGGTGGTGAGTGCTAGAGACTTCGGTCGCGGAGCGGAGAGGAATTGAAAGGGCAGAGCACGACAAAGAATCAGAGCACCTCCTCAACTCTTTATTGTGGCAGCTCGTATGTTGTTCTCCCTCACTGCAGACGTTCTTCCGCCAAGGCCGCAGCTCACGAAGCGCAAGGCACCCTTGGAAGGCAGCCATCCCGCGTTCTGCCTAGCGGATGCCTGGCGCCTAGCGTGCCGAGCGGCTGCTGGAATAAAAATCTCGTCGTGCTGCACCCTCCCTCCCTCAGTTCCTCGCTCAAAGAATCGCGCATCGAAGCTCACACACGGAGCGCCTCCCTCTCTCGCTCGTCGGGATGCACAGGTGTCTCGCAGCAGCACTGCTTCGGGAGAAAGTCCCCGGACATCGGTTCTCACCAACCGCACTTTCAGCAACGAACCGCCACAGAAGCGCGGCCTCGCGCACTCCATCAGAACACCGCTTCGGCTCTGCCCGCCGCCGCTTGCACTCGCCCTCTTCTCTTTTCTGACGCCGCTTGCAACGGGCCGGCACCTGGACGATGATATGAGTCCGTTGGTTTCAGAGCTTGCGTGCTGATGATCTGGGACGGGGTCGAGGAGGAGGTGGGAGGCGCCGCTGTGGTACAGTGCGTCGAGGGTTTTCTCGTCCAATGGGTGGTCATGCGATTGCCTTCCACAGGCCCAGTCATATGGGCTGGTCTGGGAGGTAACTCAATGGGGCTTATTCTTGATGCGAGGGACGTCTTTCTTTTCAGCATCTGAGAGTAGCTGTCTTTTGGCTCTGGCCCTCGGGCTAGGGACGGAGGAGAGGCTGCTCGTGCTTGGTCAAACAAGCCAGATTCATCCAGCCACGTTCAGGTGATGAAACAAACAAATAGAGTCAAGCACTGAGACTGCCTGAATCCCAAAGTGGTAGGGCAGTCGCTGCTGTTACAATTTGCCTACGACGGTATCTGATGAACGAAATGGCTGCAGATAGTTTCAATTCAGTCTTTGTCTTTTGATTTCAATGCAATCTGATTTTGGTACAAGTGCTCTCTGCGTACGTGACGCTCATGTACTATTATTACGTCCAAGGAGAAATACGAGGGTGTCTTTGGTGAAGGTGCTGCTAGCCAATACAGTAGAGATTAGCATGGCAAACTTGACCCTTTTGCTCTTTGTCATAGTCTGCTCTTCCGCACCGATAATTTCCCTCGGGCGTGGGAGCATGCAGTATTGAGTTTACTGAGATCATATTTCCAGGTGGTATATCTACTATGCTGTGGTATTAATTTATCTTATTCTATGTCGCAGTCATCTTCCTTTGATCTAAATGCTTCCCGTCCGTAGTGGGTTTTCTTGTTTCCCAGGTCAACCACTCACCAGGTCCAACCTCCGCAGTCCTCCATCAAGCATCGTTCCCCACGATGAACTCCCTAACCTCTTGATACGCCTTGTCCAGATCATCATTCACCACCACCTTGTCGTGCGGCGCCTCCTCGCTCTGTGCAAATTCCATCTCGACCTTCGCCTGGCTTAGCCGCTTCAGAATGGCCTCCTCGTTATCCGTAGCCCTCGATCTGAGACGCGTTTCCAGGACTTCCATAGAAGGCGGGGACAGGAAGAGGAAGCGGGGTCGCGGGAAGGTGGGGTGGTTGGCTACCTGTTTGACACCCTATAACGCCAGAGTCAGAACAATCCAGCATTCTCAGAATCTAGGTGGCATACCTCCATCTCAATATCCAATATACAAATTCTCCCCTTCTCAGCAATCTCCTCTACCGCCTTGATACTCGTCCCGTAGTGATTCCCGCCAAACTGCGCATGCTCAATGAAGCCTTTCTCATCCACCAACTTCAGGAAGTCGTCCTTGGGCACGAAGTGGTATTCTCGACCGTTTTCCTCGCCGGCTCGAGGTTGCCGAGTGGTGTGTGAGACGCTAAAGCCGAATTTGTCAGGGTATTCTTCGAAGAGTTTCTTGAGGATTGTGCTCTTGCCCGAGCCCGAGGGCCCAGAGATCACAATGGGGACGTGCGCTTTGAGGGCTTCCGTGTCGATGGGCGGCATTTTATGGGAGGAGGTCGAGAGGAGGCGGGTAGTGTGCGTAAAGGTGCCTCGTACTGCGAGGGAAACTGTGGTAGCGCTAGAAGACGGTGGTTGGCGGGGAGGATTTAGAGAAGGGACTCGGCGTACAAGGGCGCCGGGACTGTATGGCGAGAGAACAGAGAGGTTAGAGAGGAACGAAGAGCTTCGTGGAACGCTCAATGGCATCGAGACATTCAAGATGACTCTTCGTGGAAATCTTGTCCAATTGGCTGTTGCTGGCGGTGACTCTCAAGCGGTTTGTCCTGTTTGCATTAGCGGGGTTCGAAGTGGGATGCTGGGCTGGTGACATCGCGTCTTCGCGTCTGCTAGACTGCGAACTTTTTACTTGCGCGACTGCATGGCTTCGTAGCCCAGCACTCTCTTGACAGACCGCAGAAACTCAGGGCATTGAGGCATTTGTCCACCATGGTACGGCCTTACTTTCTAGCAGGTTTCAAGCCATGCTAATCCTCCCAGTCCAAACAATACCTCACTCTCCATACAATCGACAATGCGCACCCCTCAGACATCTTCTCTCTCGCCCCTACGAAGAACCAGATCCTCTCCGCCTCTGGATCAAGCTCCATCCGCATCTACAGCTCCGACCAGCCCGACTTCCCACTCGTACAAACACTCGAAGGTGCACACACACTGGGAATTCACCACCTCGTCACTGCAAAAGACAGCCATCGTGCCGCGAGCGCGGGGTTCGAAGGCAAGGTGAAGATATGGAGTTCTGATGAGGCAGGTGTGTGGGCCGAGGATGGGGAAATTGTTGGTGGGTACGCCACGTGCTTCTTCATCCTTTCAAATTTTAGGCACGGCAGGTCTTTAAAAGGGTGGAATGCTGATACAACGCAACAGACAACCACAAACCCGGCGACATATGGGCTGTAGCTCTCAGTGCCGACGGTCTTTATCTCGCCGGCTCCAGCATCAACGGCCGCGTCAATGTCTGGTCGCTCGCGAAGGGTGAGGGGTTCCCCAAAATCAGAGAGTACGAGACCAAGGGCAGTTTTGGACTTTGTGTGGATCTGGTATGTTGGTCATTCCATCTCTCTTTGCTCATTGGTACTAATTTATGTCTGGTAGAGCGCCGACGGCCGCTTCACAGCCTCGGGTCACGAAAACGGTAGCATCTATGTCTTCAACAACGACACGGGTCGACTCTCGCACTCTCTTGCTGGTCTCGTACAACCCATTCGCTCTGTATCGTTTAGTCCTGCTTCGAAGCTTCTAGCCGCAGCCGGTGATGCTAGGATCATCGCGCTATACGACGTCAACTCTGGAGAACAAGTCGCGAACTTCACAGGGCATGGGGGCTGGGTGTTGAGTCTAGATTGGAGTGATACTGGAGAGTATTTGCTGTCTGGGTAAGACATCTCTACTCCCAGTTTCTATTACAGACTTCACATGGATCAAGCCGTTTACAGTACTTCCTTTTATCGCATTCATCTCTTCTAACGCTGTCCCAGATCCCACGACTCGAAAGCGAAGGTCTGGCGCATAGAAACCCGTAGCTGCGTCGCCACACACTCCCACGGCGATAAACCCTTGTGGACGGCGAAGTGGCTACCGAAAGCGACGAGGAGCGAAATGTTCGCGCTTGCGGGTGGGAATTGTGCGATAAGTGTCTATCGGGAGGCTGCGGGCTGAAAGGCACTACAATGGAGCCACAAAAACGAATACGGGAGGAAGTTATGAAGGTGGTGATGAAGGATATGGGTAGCTGTGTAAAATGAAAAGGTAGGCCTATTCACGCTTCGGCACGATGGCATGGTTCTGTATTCGGGCTAGTAAGCAGAAAACAGGGGCTTAGCGAGACATACCTCTTCCTCCTCCCATTCCACATATACCCGCATTATAGATATCATGGGCGATCGATCAAGCAACTACTACCTACCTACCTAACTTCTGATATGTAAATAAATTAAAACCTGCATACCTTTCCAATACGGCCCACACACAGCGTTCCCACCAAAGCTGTCCCAAACTCAGGTGAAGAATCTGCTTGCTTCAAAGAGGCAGGTTGATGTTTTGACATTTTGTTTGGGCTGTGCAGAATAGTACTGGGAAAGTCGGCTAGGTCGACAGCATGAAGCTAGCCCGTCCGAGACGTGACGAGAAATAGCTGGTGAAGGAGCCTCGCAGAGGGGTTTTGGCGCGAGAAAGCTCGCACTATGCCGACTTTGGGCGATTCTTGAGTGCTATGTCCTTTCGAGCGTAGTGGAGTCTCATGGAAGTTTACTGAGGAGGTATACGTGATTACAGATGTTGAGTATTCCAGTGCGAATAGATCGGTTCGGAGATTGTGCGAGGTGTGGGGTTGAGATGTAATGGTGTGTTGAGGATTTCCAACAATTGCGCATTCGGAATTTGGAGCCCTGGACATGACAGATCGTCAAATAGTAAGGAAGCATTGATTAACATTTGAGAATAAAGGACTGGAAGATTGTGGTCTGCAAGATTACAGCAGGTCATTGAAGTTTAGAAGGAGAGCAAGGAAATTTTGGCTACAAGAAGAGGTCACATGTACAACAGTATCTCAGCTCTGGCGACATAGGGATCAATTGAAAAATAGCCGCTCTCAAATCATGAATGTCGACTGGAAGTTAGCAAGTTGGAAGGTTGAGGTTGGGTCGAAGTTGGAGCTATACCGACAGGGTTTAGCGTCTGCCAAGGACGTTGAATATTCTTTCTTCGAACCCGCACCTCCTCTTCCTCTCCTTACACATATACATATACAGGTCCTGAACATATCTTTGGGGAGTCCTTTCCCATAGGCTCTCTACTTTCGATGGACCGAGATTGACGAATGTCCGTTCTAATTCTGGGGCTCGCCTTCGCCGTCTTTGGAGTCGGTCTCGGAGTCCTGGTTTCGCTTTAGGCCTACATATTTCATCCCTAACAGTCCTGATTGGCTCGTCCACTGAATGTGGATTTGTTCTATTCGTAGACAGCTGTGTCATTTGTTTTCTTCAAGGCGCAACGATTTGCGAGTTTTATGTGGGCGGTGCGCTGTTTAAGGCATCCGAGGGCGGGTGCTGACGAGGAAGAGGCTCGTACTCGCCTGAGTAGTACGGTTGGAGGCGCAGGCGCAGAGTCACTGCCAAAGAGGCGCGGAGCTCTGATGTGAGCGAGGGTTCCCTATCGAGGATGTCGAAGAGGTCGAGAATAGTGGAAACATTGCTGTGGGGCGTGCCTGTCGCTGCGGTCCACGTTCCATCCGGCCACGCTTCGCTCGGCCACGCTCCGTCTCCAGATCTGTGGATACGAACAGATACCCGTGGAAGCTTCGCCCTCCGGTGGACTGATCGAGAGCTTGCACGAGACAGACGAGAGTGTTGGGAACATGAGCCAGGACCCCTAACGAAGCACTTTACAGATTGAGTTCACGAGACCTTAGTCATCAAAGAAGTCGAAACGAAGAAGTCAGGAGCTTTGCAGAGTTTGGGTTGCAATCCCTGGACTCGCGTTGAGTAGCGAGTGTGACAACAACGTGATAGAGTTGCACAAGGCAATAGTGCGAAGAGGGTTCTTCGATGAGAACTGCATGCAACTGCAGCGGAAACTCGAGAATTAATGTTTCGCGCTGGCCATGTCTCAGCCGCTCGCTCCACAAAAAACAAATATTGCGAGAATCCATGCCGAGTCGGCTTGGGAGACCGCTTCGGAGCATCAGGACGTGTTCGCAACCGCCATCATGCGACAGCTGAATGGTACCCCGCAACTTCCGCCCTTGTTCCGACTGAGCAGCAGCGCGGGTCTTTGCGATAGTGACATAGCGTCTGTCAGCTGAGGAAGAGCACATTGCCCGACAGACAGGAGATTTTCTGCTTTTTGCTGGAAGCAAAGTGTCTCAAAGCTTTGCCATCGCTCTTCAAGGTGTTTAGGGCTTATTATCACTGTTTGGGAGCTTATTCGAAGCAAGACAGCCCTCAACGGCTCAGCGGCGCGCCTCGGGCCTGAATCCCACCGCCTCTGTTTGGCGCCATTGGCTCGTGCACCCGGCGCTGGAAGGTTATTGTCCACCGTATCGTTGGCAGTTGCGTAACGGTAAGCAAGCCACTTGGTGCTCCGGACGGCGCTGCGAGAGGCGGAGCACCAGATCAGCTTTGCATTCGCTTCTGCCCTTGAGCATTGGTGGAGAGACGCTCAGCCCTGTCATAACTGAACTTGTCTCCCGCAGCTGTCGGTTGGTGCTTCTCGTAATTACACCCTCGTAGCTCGAGCTCCTCTCACACCCTTTTCGCATCGAGCGACCTGCAACATTGTCGCGATTCCACGTCCGGTAGACATGCACATCAGCTATGGCATCGCTACGATTGTGCCTCCTTGCTGCTCTTAGTTTTGCAGTGCCGTCGCTGCAGGCTTCGAAAGACCCGATAGCAGACTTCTGTCGGCGGTGGGGTCATCAGACAGCCCAGGTGGACGGGAAGCTGTACATTGATGGAGGTTTTGTCGCTTGGAATCCGCTGTCGGCCAACCCGCTCAATTATACCAGTGAGCCTATAGCCTCAAGCTTGGATTTTGCCTGAACTAACACACGCCTCAGACACATGGCTCCTCTACAGCGACCTCAACTCGACGACGCAAGATATTGGTATGCCCAACCAATATTCGAACTTGACGAAGAATAGTAACGTGCCGAGCGTGGCTGGAGGAGTGCTGTGGGCCGACCAGATAAACAAATGCTTCTATTTGTACGGAGGAGAATACCAAGGCAACCCATCCGACTTCACTTTCTGGGCGTACGACACGATTCTGAACCAATGGAACGAAACCCAATACAAGAGCAATGTCAACTCGATTCAACGCGTTTCTTTTGGCGCTGGGACACAGATTGAAGAGCTTGGGGTTGGATACTACTACGGAGGATGGATCAATAATCACACCACCCCAGGATGGAATGCTCCCTCGATGGCTACGAGCAATTTGATCCGGTACGATTTTACCGCTGGCACATTGAACAACAACACTGGACCAGACAGCATTGGAAGGGCCGAGGGAGAATTGATCTACCTACCCGCGTCTGATGGAGGCCTCCTAGTCTATTTTGGTGGCGTCGAAGACGCAAATCGGAACGGAACTTTTGTTGGGGTAAGCCATTGCCACTCCTATGCTTTGCACGTAAGCGCTAACGACAGTATGATGTAGGCAAACATGAGTGTAAGATAAACATCAGGAGATTATGAAACTCTCAAACTAACCACTGATGTAGACCATCCACGTTTTCGATGTTTCTTCATCGAAATGGTACAACCAAACTGCCGGGGGTACAATTCCTCCTATGCGCCGGCAATTCTGTGCCGACGCTACTTGGGCAAACGACCACTCTTCCTACAATATGTACGTCAGCTTACTCATCACAGTTGAGGGTGAAGTTCATGTCTCTGATTTTGTCACAGTTACCTGTATGGTGGTTTTGGAATTCAGAACTCCATCGGATTCGATGATGCTTACATCCTATCTCTCCCGTCCTTCACATGGATCAAGGTATTTCCGACAGACAATTCGACTACAATCTATGGGCACGGAGGGTGCTCTGCAAACGTGATCAAGAGAGGTCAAATGCTCATTATTGGTGGATGGTTTCCAGAAACAGACGTATGCGACTCGTCCAACGGATGGGGCCAGCACAACATGAATTTAGGCTACAATGGGCCTGGGAAGAATTTGTGGGACAAATATGATCCCAAGGTTTCAACGTACATTGTGCCTACGCCTGTGATCTCTGCCGTCGGCGGAGGGTAAGTCAAATATCGATCTTGGCGTAACGCCCGAGCCAGTATTTTGACCATTGAATAGACCTACTGGAGGTGCAACGGCAACAAAGCCTGCCACCTGGGACAACAACGACCTTGCGGTATACTTCACCCGGGTCCCATCGTTCACTAGTGTAAGAGCTGCGACGCGTACTCTTCCCACCAGCACCTCGAAGCCATCGAGCCCTGGGAGTCACAGTAACACCAAAGTTGGAGCCATCGCTGGAGGTGTAATTGGTGGTCTCGTTGTTCTGATTGCGATTCTCTCAGCTATTCTTTTCTGCCTCCACCGCAAAAAGAAGGCGCAAAAAGCCGTTGGAGAAAAGGGAACGAATTCTACACCACCACCAGTTGAACTCTCCGCTACATCCCCGATCCACGAGATGTCCTCGCCCGGCGCGTCAAAATACATGAGTATGACCCAGCAACCCGACATGAGCAGCCATCCGGCCTTCTCAGGAGACGGATCCTTGCACTCGCGGTCAGTCAGCAACGAGCACCGCACTTCAACCTCACCCTACCTACAGCAAGCACACTATTCCACAAGCCCTACCTCGCCACCTCCATTCCCCTCCCCCTACGCTTCTGAGCCCCCGAATTTTACCTTTCCCCACCCCAACGCATACCAACAACCCTATTCCGATAATCCCTCATCCTTCGACTCACAAAACCAAAACGCTTTTTACGATGACTCATTCACATACCCACCTCCTCACACCCTACATCATCAGCGCCAATTCTCTTATCCGACCCCGACTTCCCCAAATCATCCCTACCAACACTCACCGCCGCAACAACACCAAGTCTACTACCCGCCACCACCCGAACGCTCGCACCCCAGTTCCTCAGACCACAGAGGGAGCCCCGATGGAACGCAGTACAGCGGGGATACTGAGAATGTTCCTCCGAGTACAAGTAACACGCCTGCACATTTCTATGCGCAGCCCATTCCAGTGCATGCTTCGCATGGTCAAGCTTCGGCTTCTCAGGGAGGCGAGAGTAGTGATGGGTTAAGACCGCACGCAGACGGAGACGGGAATAGTGCAAGAGGGAGTGTAGACAGTAGGAGAAGACCAATCAAAGGTAGATTTGTGGAGGTGGGGCATATGTGAATACTTGAAAGCAATCATAATCATTTCTATAAGATGAGGAAGCGGGAACGAACGCCTCACGCTAGAGAGAGAGAAAGCCCGGGGCGGAGAGCTTGAAGAAAAGAACCCGACTGAGGAGGAAGAGTTGCGTATACCCAGACATACAATTTGGACAAGGCAGATGGCCGTCTGCCCATGTGGGCAAGGCATATATGAGCAGCGCGGAGGAAGCACTGCACGATAGAAACGCATGTTGTAATGACTGATCGGTATTAATTGGATGCGGTGTAAAGCAAAAGGCTTTTTTTTTCGGCATTGTCAAGAGTTGCAATGCACACGGAAAGGCTTGGTTAGCTAGGCCATGACACGATTTTCATATCTTGTATGTAGCTCTTGTAATCTTAGTTTATATTTACTGGATTCCCAGAGCCAGACCCTTTTTTTTTCGCGGATGTTTGAGTTGTAATTGTGCTTCGTTTGATCCATTGATTGAACTTCATCGACGGAGCTTTCTGTTATGAAGAATTCCCAGACATTATGGTCAGAAGAGGTTCAGCAAAAAGGGTCAGAAAAAGAGCTTCAGCAAAAAGGGCCAGAAGACGTAGCTAGCAGCCTTTATAATATGCTCATGGTTATGTATGCCAGCAGCGATTCATAACCGCGTAATTTTCTTTATAATAATTCAACACGTAAGTGAAGGTGACGATGTTCTGCGGCGTAACGGCATCTGAATGATCCAAGCTCAGCCTAGCGCGCTAGTCTTGGCAGACTAAGGCACAACTGACAACGCGTTAACGACGGCTCTCTGTGCCTCTCCACCGTCGACACCTCCGCAAGTCTTTGACCTGGCGAGTAGCTGGCTTTGTAGCCTCGCTTTTGATCCAAAGACCACCGCGCCTTGCCTCGTCTCCGCTCCGGTATTTCACCGCTGCCCGCACCTCACTACCACGGCCGGCTGCCCCACCTTCAACTTTGCACCTCAACCGCAGGCAACGAACAAACCTTACCACCTCGTCCTCCCCGCCTCACAGCAGCCACGCGAACACTACACAGCCGAAAGAGCAATCGGAACATTCTCTGGGGGAGATACACATATATACACACACACACCACTGAGGCTGTTTGGGAGCCCGTCCCTCTGCGCAGCACCTCAAGATGTCTTTGTCGATCGATGAGCTCGACGCCACCGTGCGCGCCTTCTACGAGGGCCGTGGTGACATGGTATGCGCTTCTGTCTTCAGGATTCTATACTCGCGGTATTGCTGCTAATGCGTTATTCTCCCACAGCAAAAACAAGCCCAGGCTACGTTGAACCAGGTAGACTACCCCGATCAACAGACCATGTCCGTCGCCGAGATACTGACAGCGCACAGTTTAAGGAAAACCCAGATGCATGGCTTCTGGTGGACAAGATCCTGCAGGACGCGCAGTATCCGCAGACCAAGTGTGAGTATACCAAAGTTCGAGTGAAGATAATCGGAGTAGAGCGCTAATTCCCGGCAGACTTGGGGCTGCAAGTGCTTGACCATGTCATCATGACAAGATGGAAGGTATTACCACGCGATCAGTGTCAAGGTACGTAGGCATTTCTTCTTCACAGGTAGGAAGCTGACATAGAAAGGAATTCGGAACTTCGTCGTGAACTTTATCATCAAATTATCGAACGACGAAGAAGCCCGCCGCGCCGATCGCACCCTCCTCAATAAGCTCAATCTCGTCCTCGTCTCCGTATTGAAGCAGGAATGGCCGCACAACTGGCCAACGTTCATCAACGAGATCATATCCTCCTGCCACAGCAGCCTGTCCATCTGTGAGAACAACATGGCCATTCTTCGGTTGCTGTCCGAGGAAGTCTTCGACTACTCAGAAGATCAGATGACATCGGCGAAGCGACGCGAGCTAAAACAGAGCATGTCCGACGAGTTTACCTCCATCTACCAACTCTGCTCAGAGATCCTCCGCACAGCCACCGAAGCATCCCTCATCAAGGCGACACTGGAAACACTGCTCCGATTTCTCAACTGGATTCCCCTCGGCTACATCTTTGAGACCCCTCCAAGCGGTGCCAGTCTGATCGAGACCCTCCGGAGCCGATTCCTCGATGTGCCAGATTTCCGTAACATCACTCTGAAATGCTTGACGGAAATCGCCGGATTACATACTGTGCCGTCCTACGATGATAAGCTTGTTCAAATGTTTACAGAGACGTTGACTGCGATTTCGAAGATCATACCCCTCACACTTGATCTGAAGACAACATACGCAGGGAGTAATAGCCAGGATCAAGAGTTTGTGCAGAACCTGGCCCTTTTCCTTTGCAATTTCTTCACGATGCACCTGAACGTCATCGAGAATCTAATGAACAAAGATTTCCTCACACACGGCCACTTCTATCTCATCCGGATTAGTCAGATCGACGATAGAGAGATCTTCAAGATTTGCTTGGAATACTGGACAAAGTTGGTCTCAGAGCTGTATGATGAGATGCAAGCTCTCCCCATTACAGATATGAACCCTCTCTTGAACATGGGCCTCACAACAGCGAACGGCGGTGCTCGCGATCCAGCCATTCTGGCCAATTACCCGCTACGCAAGCACAAGTATGCCGAGATTCTGTCCAATCTTCGGACGGTGATGATCGAGAAGATGGTGAGACCCGAGGAAGTGCTAATCGTCGAGAACGATGAGGGAGAGATTGTTCGCGAGTTTGTAAAGGAGAGTGATACTATCCAGCTCTACAAATCGACCCGAGAATGCTTAGTTTTCCTAACTCACTTGGATGTCAACGATACCGAGCAAATCATGTCCGAGAAATTAGCACGCCAGGTCGACGGCTCCGAATGGTCTTGGGCGAACTGCAACACCCTTTGTTGGGCCATTGGATCTATCTCAGGTGCCATGAATGAAGAGACGGAAAAGCGGTTTTTGGTTACCGTCATCAAAGACCTGCTGGGCTTGACCGAGATGAAGCGAGGCAAGGACAACAAAGCCGTCGTTGCCAGTAACATCATGTACATCGTCGGCCAATATCCTCGATTCCTGAAGGCGCACTGGAAGTTCCTAAAAACCGTGGTAAATAAGCTCTTCGAGTTCATGCACGAGACCCACGAAGGTGTTCAAGATATGGCTTGCGACACTTTTATCAAGATTGCCAACAAGTGTCGACGGCACTTCGTCGCACTTCAGCCCGGAGAGAGCGAGCCATTCATTGATGAGATCGTGCGAACTCTCAGGAAGATTACGGCAGATCTTTCACCTCAGCAGGTTCACACCTTCTACGAAGCCTGTGGTCATATGATCAGCGCACAAGGCCAGAAGGGCCCACAAGAGAGGCTAATCCACGACCTAATGGCTCTCCCAAATCAAGCTGTAAGTAAATTTCATTTATGCCTTCCGATATACACTTGAGCCGAGAGGCGCATGCAGCCCTTACAATCTAACGTAACCTCTAGTGGGATAACATCATTGCGCAAGCGAACCAAAATCCGGCTTGTCTTCAGGACGGCGATGTCATCAAGATTGTTGGGAACATCATGAAAACGAACGTGGCAGCTTGCAGTTCGATAGGATCTTACTTCTACCCGCAAATCGGCCGCATCTATTTTGATATGCTTACCATGTACCGGGCGAGCAGCCAGCTCATCGACGAGGCTGTCCAGCGAGAGGGTAAGGTTCCACCATGACAGCAATAGTAGCATAGTTGGACTGACAGAGTGTAGGCAATATCGCAACAAAGATGCCCAAAGTCCGAGGCCTACGCACGATCAAGAAAGAAATTCTCAAGCTCATCAACACTTATGTCGAGAAGTCCGACGACAATGAAATGATTCACAATAACATCGTGCCGAAGCTGCTGGAAGCAGTCCTAATCGATTACAAGAACAACGTTCCCGATGCCCGCGAGGCCGAGGTCCTGAATGTTATGACCACTATCATCAACAAGCTACATGTACGTTGGAGACCCAATCTGAGCAAACACATGGTTGGACTCGCTTGGAACTTTGTGGATAGATGTGCTGACCTATGTTACAGAACATGATGGAGGACCAAATTATAAACATCATGGACAGCGTGTTCGAATGCACCTTAGACATGATCAATAAAGACTTCTCAGAGTATCCAGAACACAGAGTCGAGTTCTTCAAGCTTCTGCGAACGATCAACCTGCGTTGCTTCAACGCCTTGTTGAGGCTTGATGCTCGATCATTCAAGTTCGTCATCGACTCTTGCATGTGGGCCAGTAAGCACGACAACCGTGAAGTCGAGAGCGCAGGTTTGTCTATGTGCTTCGAGTTGATCTCAAACATGGGAGACACGGATACGCAGACGTGCAATGCGTTCTTCCAGACCTTTTATACAACAATCCTCCAGGACGTCTTCTTTGTACTCACGGATAGCGACCACAAAGCGGGCTTCAAGTCGCAGTCTATGCTCTTGGCGAAGATGTTCTGGCTCGTCGACTCGAACAAGCTGCAGGGTCCGATTTACACCTCTCCAGATATGGCTCCGGCAGGCACGCCAAACCGGGAGTTCTTGCGCAACTTTGTCGGGAATCTTCTTGCTACGGCGTTCCCGAACCTACAAACGTAAGTTCTGAATGTTTCTGTTATTTACACGCCACTAATGTTATTAGGGCACAAATCGGCTCTTTCATCGACGGACTCTTCGCAACGAATTCGGACCTCACCCGATTCAAGGTGATCCTGCGAGATTTCCTAATCTCGCTAAAAGAGTTCTCGGGTGACAATGCTGAGCTCTTTGCCGAGGAGCGCGAGCAGGCCGCAAACAAGGCTAAAGAGCAAGAACGGGAGCGCGCGATGAAGGTTGGCGGCCTCCTGAAGCCATCTGAGATGGAAGATGATGAGTTGTGACGGGATGAAGAATTGGACGCGACCACTGCAACGCGTACACCCCATGACCTCAACAGCGAGTTGACGGTCGGACATGGCAACACGAAGCATTCAGATAATTTCGATGGATGGGATGCATACGGCCTATGAGACCGGAGCATGGCCAGGGATCACACAAGGTATCAAGTTATGCTTCGCACCAGTTCCCAGACTACTCGGACACACCTGGCTTCTGTATCGTCTTTGTACTTTGGTTCCCTTTAGGCGAAGACGGATCTGGGCGGTTGATCTACGGGAACGCATCGGTACCCGGGAGATCTCTTTTGCTTCCTCGTTTTCGTGCATGGGCAGAGGCAATTGGGTCGGAGGCTGCCATGGGTTGCATGTCAAAAGTAAGGATTGTTGCAGGGCTTCAAGATATCCTGTCAATAGGTGTGGATAGCAATCAATAGATGCAATGTATACGCTTGCGTGCTTGGCATTTGCTTTGTGTAGCTTGTCTTACTTCGGTCTCCCTTTGCCCAGGAACAAAGCTTTGTCGTAATGCAGGTATCCTCCCAAGGTCTAACTGTAATCATATACGCCAAGGTGCATGTTCCGCCTCCATTTAACTGGGCGTTACGTAAGGCAACCTCTAGCGCCCTCCGCTTGGGCGGGAAGCTTCATTGGACACCGTCCCTTAATTCACTGCATTTTTTGCTCTCGGCAGGTTAACCGTGTGTACCGCCATCCTTGCCCTATTTGCAAGCGCAGCACTTGGGGAGCGTGCCTGCTCTGCGCACCCTCATTGGTCGCTGCAAACCTCAGTGTAAACGTCTGCTCCCCAGCGATGCAGTGTCTCGTGGCCCTCTCATGATGAGGTCCTCGGTATCAGCTTGATGCTCGCCCCTCATTCGGCTCCTGCAGAATCTGCTAATCGGTCGGTACCACTAGGTGCACGCGAGCTTTGCAACCACCGACCTGGCAGCTGCCACCACCGACGTGACTTCACTTCTTGACTGACTTCATACCGCTGCATCCAGCGCACGTCCATCCTTTGCCGCTGCTCAAGTACTATCATCTTACTTTTCCTTTCTTTTTCCTTCCTCGCCGCCTATAGGCGTCTACCAACGAGCAACACCTTCCCTATCCTTAACCTGTATGGTTAGATCACGGATTCCCAGGATTCTTCGCCTGCGCATTGTTGGCGGGTCAGACTCTAAGAGCTCTTTTCAAGCTCTATCCGCTCCTTTCCTGCTGGCATCACAATGTATGTCTTACTCTTATGGACTCACCTCGTCATCTCCCTCTGCCAGCATTACGGAAGACCGAGTCGTCAACAAGTTTAGCGTCCAAGGATGACAAGACTGACTCATCTCGCTTTTCCAGGAAGTTCGGCAAGCATATCCAGAAACGGCAGCTGGAGATTCCGGAATATGCAGCCAGTTTCGTGGACTACAAAGCTCTGAAAAAGGTCCCAACGCTTCAACCTAGTTATTGCTTTGGAGCAAAGTCGTTGACATTTTCTAGCTCATCAAAAAACTCAGTGCTACCCCGGTGATACCTGCCCAAGGCGAGATCAATCATGCATCCGAATCGCCGGACCCGCAGACGTCTCTTCAGGCCAACAAGGCGACCTTCTTCTTCCGTGTGGTGAGCAAGTAGCCTATCAAACTAGAAGAAGTGCACTCACTTGACATGCAGGAGCGAGAACTGGAGAAGGTCAACACGTTCTATCTGCAGAAAGAAGCTGAGGTATTGACTTAAGCTTGAAACAAGTCATCGATTGAGACTGACTCGAGGCATAGCTGCGCCTTCGTTTGGCAACGCTCCTTGATAAGAAGAAGGTCATGCAGCAGCATCCTCAATCTGTGTCAAAAGTATCCTCGAGGTACATTGCGCTCGAAGAGGGCCTAAAGCAATTCAGCATGGATCTGAACAAGCTTGAGGTGATTGGCTCCTAACAAGATACAAGAGATCCTGGCGGAGCTAACCATAGCTAGCAATTTGTCGAAGTGAACGCAACTGCTTTTTCAAAAATCCTCAAGAAGGTTTGGTATTTTGCTTCCCTTCTCTGTACCAATAGACTAATACGATATAGTGGGATAAAACATCGAAGGTCCAGAAATATTCCTCGCGGTCACTTCAACTCTTGCTGATTTCCATGCCAGTCAAGGGAAAAACAACTCTATCTTTCGAGAGCCGTGGAGGTCCAACCCTGCTTCAACCGCGATGTCATCAGCACACTCTCCGATCAGGCCACACAGGCCCTGCTCGACTTCTCAGGGTGGGCTGACGGTGACAAAATGCAAGCTCAGCCTTCAAGTGTCGAATTCAGGACCTCAGAGCCTTTACTAGAAGTCAATCTCGAACTGGACAATCAGATTGTCCAGGCTATTAACACCGCCAACACAGAAAAGATCGAAGAGTGTCTGTCGCGCCTGTCGCAGCTCAGCGATGCGCAGGAGCGAATATCAAGAGCATTTTTGAGTACCGTCGAGGAGGCCCCAGAAGCGGCGTTGATGATCCTGCTTCAGACCAACCAAATCAACCTGCGACAAGAGGATGAAATTAACGAGCGAAATTGCCTGCACAAGGCTGCCATATGTGGACGGATGGATGTGCTCAAAATAGGATTGGTTGGCGCTGTGGATCTGCATGCGGCAGACGTATATGGCCGGATTCCTTTGCACTATGCTTCAATGCATGGACATGTCGATCTTGTCCAGGAGCTCATCAACGCCGCACCAGACACGGTCAACTTCCGGGATCAGGACAGCTTCACTCCGTTGATACATGCAATCGTGCACTCACAGATTGAGTGTGTTAAGATCTTACTATCGAAGGGGGCCGACATCCGCAGACTCGGTCCTGCAGAGCACATTCCTTTAAACCTTGCATGCCAATATGCTTCCATGGAGATTGTGGAACTTCTCCTCCAAGGCCACGCGGAAATGTCGCCAGATGCAGAAGGCCTGTACCCACAACATCTAGTAGCACGATCCGGGAAAAACCCTCAGATGCTGCTGCTTCTTCAAAGGTACGGCGCAAATCTCGACCAGACCGACAAGCTCTACCAATGGACTCCTCTCTTCCATGCGGCGAGTGAAGGCTACGTCGAGTGTCTCCAGACTCTTCTTCAATGCCGAGTTGATGTTGATATTGTGGACGAGAAGGGTCTATCCGCGATGTACTATGCGACATGGGAAGGACATCTAGAGTGCATCCGATTGCTCGCTTCTGTTGGGCGCGGAGTTGGCCTGGCTGCTCAAAATCAAGTTTCTCCAAGAATCACAACGCAGGCACCGATATCCGGTACTTTGCCAGGCCCCATGGACTTTGAAGCCGAGGGAGAGGGAATCCCAGAGTTCATTCTTCCACCACCCATCATACCCTTCCGGAGATATGGCCACAATTTTCTGGATACAAAGACTTTCGTTGTCATCAACTTTGAGAAGCTCGGGAAGGACGCCATTCAGTTCTACGACAATCAAAAGTATCCTGCGGCAAGACTTACCATCTCCTCCAAGAGCTCAGACTTGATACCAAGGAGCCTTCTCTTACCGATTCAAGATGAGTTCAAAGTGATCTCGTTCCAAATTGAGAACCTCGACACATTCTCAATCGACTTTGACATATATCCGACTTTCGGCTCCAAAGTGATTGCCCGCAGCGTGGCTTCGTCAAAGGTCTTCACTGATCGAGAAAACAGCTCTGGTCAATGGCATCTCGAGCTCTTTGATCCGCGTCTGCGTACCATTGGTAGAATCACGTTCGACTTTCAGGTCGTAAAGCCCTTTCACGGCATTCCACTCGAGATCACGCACTTTGCTACCTACTGGAAAGCTACGAGCCAGCTGGATTCGCAACCCCACGCTCTCATCACTGGATCAAGTCTCTCCGGTGAATACGTTCGCCTCTTCGTACAGTTGACCGCTGACGGAGTGCCGGTCCTGTTTCCGAGATGGAAAGTCAACCATCAAGGGTTGGACGTCCCCGTTAACATCCTTACCTATGAGCAATTCGCCTCAATTGGGGCGACACAGAATGCAGCTTCTGGAAACCAGCTGTCTGGATTACAAAATGCTACTGCGGATAATTTGTCGACCATTTATCAAACGCTGGCCCTATCTTTCATTACCCTTAAAGATGCATTAGCTCTACTCCCCGCGCACATACACGTTGAGTTGCACGTACTGTTCCCTTCGCGCCTCGAGGAAAATCGCCTTAGGCTTGGGCCAACCCTCGACATGAATGACTTTGCGGACAAGATCTTGTCAGTTGTCTTTGAGCATGCTCGAGTCCTGAGGGAACACGGAACCGGAGAGATTGATGGTACCCTGCGAAGTGTGGTGTTCAGCTCCTTTAACCAGGATATATGTACGGTGATTAACTGGAAACAACCGAACTGTAAGCGCCCTGTTTTTACCTTGTATAAGCAGAAGAGCTAATTATTGATATAGATCCCGTACTTCTCTGCAACGAACTCGGCGCCGATGACTCTTTATCACCTTCAAGCCAACCGCAGAGGGTCCATAGTAGTGGTCGCACTACGATATCTGTTAAGGAGGCAGTCCAGATTGCTAGGGATAATAACTTCATGGGCTTGATTTGTAGCTCTCGTCTTCTTGTAAGTTTACCGCCCACATGCATCCATGTGACTATTTCCTACCATACAACGAATAGTAAACTAACCCTTCTTTAAGGATCTCGTTCCAGCATTGATCGAGTCCATCAAAAACGCCGGCCTTGTGCTCATCACCGATATTTCAGACTCGGAAACGGCACAGGACGGCTTGAGAGTTGCGAGACCGAGAGGGGAATCCGTGCCAAATAAGGTTGATGGGTATCTCAAAGGGAATGGGGTGCTGCGGTTCAATGAGAGTATCGACATGTAGCACATGTTGAAGAGTCAAGGTAGGTAAAGGGCGCGGAGACGTGTTTTTAAAAGCCTTGCTGTGTGTTCAGATGCGTGGCGTTTTTAAGGTACCGTGCTTGATACATGGAAGATGGTGAATGGGTGGTCCACTGAGTCTTTAAGCGCGCTTTAATACAAATAGACATATCCCATCTGATGATACTGTTTCCATGAAGTACTGTGCATGTGCCTATTCGTGGGCTCGAGCATGCTTCACTGCCAAGAAACGGGGATTCGGAACGTCATTTGACGCTAGGAAATTTCCCGCACGGAAAAGTTGCCTCCACCGCAAATGCTCAGGCCAGCTTCTTTCTCCCTCCGCGATTTAGAATTCCTCTGCGATTCAAAACTTCCATGTACATCATGCGCTTATAATGTCCGGTTCTAGCTTCTTCAGTCCCTTTCTCCGCCGAACAGTTCCCTGGACATGTCGCGGATGCCTTCGAAGACAAGCGGTCTCGCCACAACGCAATGCCTTTACAACGAAGCCCACAAAACCGATCAAGCCAATGGCGAAGAACAAAAGACGGAGAAGACTTGCGATTGCAACAGGTGGACTCGCATTATCTAGCGCAGTTGTGACAACGGTCAACGACGATGCGAAGCACGCTGTTATAGCGGTGCAACGAAGTAGCAGGGTGGTGTCGACGCTCTTCATAAACATAAATGAGTACGAATATTTCCACGTCCCTTTGGATGCAACAGCTAACAGTTTTTCCTACCTGCAGCTACCGAAGAACGCTCAAACGAGACCAGGAAGAGGACTATGACGACATTCTCAAGGCCTGCCATCTGCGATGCGCCAAACGAACGCTCACAACCCTCGAGAAGAACGGGTCCATATTCATAAAGCTGGGCCAACATCTCAGCAGCATGAACTATCTGCTACCGAGCGAGTGGTGCGACACCTTCATCCCTTTGCAAGATAAATGCCCGATCTCCTCATACGAGTCGATAGAAGCCATGGTACTCAAGGACACTGGCCACAGTCTCTCGGAATACTTTTCAGAGTTTGAGAATACACCAATTGGCGCGGCGTCACTAGCACAGGTCCATATCGCCGTGGTAAAAGCAACAGGACAGAAGGTTGCGGTCAAGGTGCAACACCCTGCCTTGGACGAGTGGTCTAAGTTGGATCTAGGATTGACTCGGTTTACGTTCGAGACACTCAAGAAATGGTTTCCGGAATACGATCTGACTTGGTTGTCTGAGGAGATGGAGGCGTCTCTCCCGCAGGAGTTGGATTTCTACAGAGAAGGACAAAATGCGATTCGGGCCCGGAACTACTTTGCAGAGGTGCGGGATGCGCCCGTTATCATTCCTGAAGTGCTGTGGGCTAAACGCCGGATTCTGGTTATGGAATACGTGTCCGGCCACCGGCCTGATGATCTCGAGTATCTGGACTCGCATGGCATTGACCGAGACGAAGTTTCCGCGGCGTTGGCCCGCATCTTTAACGAGATGATTTTTGGAACCAACGCGCCCTTGCACTGCGATCCTCACGGTGGAAACATTGCCATCAGGCACAATCCCAATCGACGAGGGAAGGCAAATTTCGATGTTATCATGTACGATCATGGCCTCTATAGGGACATTCCTATGAATCTGCGGAGGTCGTATGCGAAGCTGTGGCTTGCTGTCCTCGATGCAGACGAGCCACAGATGCGGAAGTATGCATACGAAGTAGCGGGCATTGGCGACGAGCACTTTCCTCTGTTCGCCAGTGCCATCACCGGTAGAGACTACAGCATTGTGAAAGAGAATATAGCGAAGCCGCGGAGCATGGAAGAGAAGGAAACCATATCAGAGGCCTTGGGGGACGGCATGCTCGAAAGTCTGATCCAACTCCTCGGCCAAGTCCCACGAGTAATCCTCCTGATTCTCAAAACAAACGACCTGAGTAAGTCGGAATAGGCACACCGCCTTGCCATATGCATTACTGACGCAACAACGCAGCGCGTTCTCTCGATGAGAACCTCCACACGCGACAGGGACCTGCGCGGACGTTTCTCATCCTGGCCCGCTACGCGTCCCGCACCGTGTACGAGGAGCAGCTGGAGAAGTTGACGGGCAGCCTGTTCTGGCTCCCGAATCTGTTCGCCTTTCTGCGGGCATGGGGCGCGCATTTCAGAGTCGAGCTGAAGCTCGGCGTCTATGAGCAGTACCTGCTGTGGCGCGCCCGGTTTGGGATGCAAGCAGTCGTTTAGTTTATCACACACATGAGCTATGGATATAGTAGGTGTTTGTTGCACATGCCCCTGAGCAAAGCCACGCTAGGCCGGGAACAGGTGGAGTTGCGTGGACATGTCGTCGTCGGCTTTGTGGTAGTTGCGGGCATGGATTCTTCCGCATAGAGGATAAAGAATTAGACATGTCACCAATGTGCTGTTGTGGGTTGGACGCTATCATCTTTCAGCGTGGACAATGAGGCTTTAACCAGACCCTGTTGCCAGTGGGTCAACTTTGAGCGTTTGAAAAGGCGTTTGATACCGGCTGAATCGGACTAGCCTGTGTCGATAGTATGACGCGGGGACCAAGATAGTGGATGAGAACATGATATGATATCCTCGTAAAGCAAACTCTCTCCGTAATAAATATCTCATTGCGAAAGGTTAGCATAGTTCCCGCTCGATCAGATATCAAAAGCAATTATTGGTAGTCCGCGGCGGCCCCTTGCTCAGATGCCTGCCAGCTAATGGCGCTAGTGGTTTGACATCATCATAACGACCTTCGCCCGCGGCTCTGGCAAAGCAGACGCAGAAGAACACGGGCTGTGAGATGCTACGAGAAGCTTAGTGAATTGCGTGTCCCGTGACGGTCGTGACAGTCGTGAAAGCCCAACAGCTGTTTGCCTGCTTTTGCTGCATGCACGACATAGGAGTCCTAGCGGCCGACTCGTTTGTTCGTTCGCAGCAGGCAAGCGTTCTCTGCGCTTGGCCTCTGGTGCCCCGCTCCGCAGGCTCGCAACATTGCCCGGAACTGCTCGTTACCTGCTCGTCGCCCGCGCCTCCCCAGCCCAAGTCTCTGTCTGGCCGGTGCTCGTCAACCGCCTCCCATCAGCGATTGCAAAGGCCTGATTCAGCGCGTCGTCTGCCTGGCCATTCGTTGGACTCCCAGTCTCAGTGCCCGCGCGACGCCTCCCGCGCACGGCCGTTTCGCACAGCCTCCTCCGCCTTAGCCCTCGCCCTCGCAGGCTGCCTATCGACATCACCCATTGCACCCACCCACCAAGCACCAAGCAGCGTGGTCCACCTACACCCGCCCGCGAGCTCTGAGAGCCGCACCCATAACATCTCCTCCCATCCTGCGCCCGCCGCGTATCGACAGCAGCATGGACGGGGCCGGCCAGCCCAACTTGCGGGTTACCAGTGCGTCGTCCCTCGAGCTTCCTGCCGTTGAGCTCCCAAATGCCTGCTAACAAGCTGCAGTCATTGCCGCAGATGGCCTCTACAAGCGTGATGTCTTCCGTACGTCACCCCCCCTCATGTCCACAGTGAAGAGACAGCCCACTTACCTATCATGGCACAGGATTCCCGGATCCCTTCTCCGTTGCTACGGTGAATGGCGAGCAGACGCGGACGACGAGCGTGATCAAGAAGACGCTCAACCCGTACTGGAACGAGAGCTTCGACATGTATGTTTCTCGGCATCTGCGGGCACCATGCGAGGCACCATGCTAACACAATGCGCAGGCGAGTGACTGAAGACAGTGTCCTGGCGGTGCAGATATTTGACCAGAAGAAGTTCAAGAAGAAGGACCAAGGCTTCCTCGGCGTCATAAATGTTCGCATTGGCAGCGTCATCGACCTGGATGCCGGTGGTGACGGTACGAGTTTCCCTACCACAGGCGCCGCTCACCCACTAATGTGCAAACTTGTAGAGATGCTCACACGCGACCTCAAGAAGTCAAACGATAACATGGTAGTCCACGGCAAACTCATCCTCAACCTCTCCACTAATCTAAGCACCCCCATCAACCAAGCAGGCCAGAACGCTGTCGGACGCCCTTCACTATCAGCACACTCATCCGTGAATGGGCTAGGTGCCCCGCCTGGAAACCCTCCCCCACCGCACGCATCGTCTCAAAACCTCCATCCTGACATGTTCCCAGGCCAGCGCCCCGCAATGCCCGCCAACGCTACACCAGCACGCCTCAGCCAAGCAGGTCCCCCCACCGCTCTCCCCTCGAACCCGATGGGCCCGCCGCCGCCGACTGTCGCCCAGAATGGATCCCAGACGAACACGCGCGGATACAGTGCTTTTGAGGATGCTCAAGGACGTTTACCGGCTGGCTGGGAACGCCGGGAGGACCATCTGGGCCGGACCTACTACGTTGATCACAATACCAGGCAGACCACATGGATAAGGCCCGGCATTGGTTTCAATGAGTCGGATCAGAGGACGGCTCTTGCAGCGCAGACCCAGCAGGAACGTACACGACATCAAAATCGGATGCTTCCCGAGGACCGTACTGGTGCGAACTCCCCGACCCTTTCCGAGCGCCAGCCCTCTCCCCCGGGCCCAGGGCCGTCCTCGAACGCGAACGCGGTAAGCATGATGGCTACGGGTGCTACGACGGCCGGTACGGGAGAGCTGCCTTCGGGCTGGGAACAGCGACACACCCCAGAAGGTCGTGCATACTTTGTTGACCACAACACCCGTACCACCACATGGGTTGATCCTCGACGACAACAGTACATTCGCATGTATGGAGGCCAGAACGCTAACAACAGTACCATTCAGCAACAGCCAGTATCCCAACTGGGACCGCTACCATCTGGCTGGGAAATGCGCCTTACTAACACCGCAAGGGTATACTTTGTGGATCATAACACAAAGACAACCACCTGGGACGATCCTCGACTGCCTTCTTCCCTCGATCAGAACGTTCCTCAGTACAAGCGTGATTTCCGTCGCAAACTGATTTACTTCCGCTCGCAACCCGCCCTTCGAATTGTGTCGGGACAATGCCACGTCAAAGTCAGGAGAACTCACATTTTCGAAGATTCATATCACGAAATCATGCGGCAGAGTGCTGCCGATCTGAAAAAGCGATTAATGATCAAGTTCGATGGAGAAGATGGTTTGGATTATGGAGGTCTTTCTCGGTATGCGTGACATGTATGCACAGGGAGTGAGCACGGCTAACATGGTAACAGAGAATTTTTCTTCTTGCTTTCCCACGAAATGTTCAATCCCTTCTACTGCCTCTTCGAATACTCCGCCCACGACAATTACACCCTCCAGATTAACCCTCATTCCGGTATCAACCCCGAACATCTCAACTACTTCAAATTCATTGGACGTGTTGTTGGTTTGGCCATTTTCCACCGCCGATTTTTGGATGCTTTCTTCATTGGAGCATTTTACAAAATGATTCTGCGAAAGAAGGTGGCGCTGCAGGATATGGAGGGTGTGGACGCGGATTTTCACCGCAATTTGGAATGGATGCTGTGAGTCGCAGAATCTTTTTGTTTCGAAATTTAGACTCATCAAGTTTACAGGAACAACGATATCACAGACGCTCTCGAATTGACCTTTTCCACGGAAGACGAGAGGTTCGGCGAAACCGTTAGCATTGAGATGAAGCCAGGCGGTGAGGAGATCGAAGTAACGAACGAGAATAAGAGGGAATACGTCGAGTAAGTTACACATTTTCGGGTTTGTTGACCTGCATCTAACTTGAACAGCCTCATCACGGAATGGCGCATTCAGAAACGCGTTGAGGAGCAATTCCAGGCATTCGTGTCCGGATTCCACGAGCTGATCCCACAGGACCTTGTTAATGTCTTCGATGAGCGTGAACTCGAACTTCTCATTGGTGGTATTGCAGATATCGACGTGGAGGATTGGAAGAAGCATACCGATTACCGCGGCTACACCGAGAGCGACGAGGTTATCGTCAACTTCTGGAAGGTACGTCTTATCTAAATTCGCTGGTTGACATTTTGAAGCTGACACGTGCGAAATAGTGCATCCGAAGTTGGGATGCTGAACAGAAATCTCGATTGCTGCAGTTTGCAACCGGTACCTCTCGTATCCCCGTTAACGGATTCAAGGATCTGCAGGGTAGTGATGGGCCTAGAAGATTTACAATTGAGAAGGCTGGTGAGCCTAATCAATTACCCAAGTCTCACACATGGTACGCTACCCCTTTTGAATACCTTTGGCGCCACCAAGTGTAAAATGATATAAACTAACGGTCTGAGCAGTTTCAATCGCCTCGATTTGCCTCCGTATAAGTCATTCGATCAACTGAACAACAAACTGACGATTGCGGTTGAGGAGACGGTTGGGTTTGGACAAGAATAGATGGAGGTCGCGGTTTGCTAGCGATTTGGGGAGGGGAGTTTTGATTTGGTTGACCTTTCTACATTTTATTTGGCCGATTGCTGGGAAGGGTGCGGCCAAGGCGGTGTGGTGTGGTGTAGTCGTAGATACTCGGCATCATGTGATTTGTGTATGCATGCCCGTGTACAAAACGGAACGGCGAACAGATTTTATCTTTATGGGTTTTAACGCTTGCTCTGTGCCGAGAGATGGTTACTATTGAATTCGTATTATGTGTGTGGATTCATGTGCGGACGTTATCAGGTGTTCTTTTGCTGAATAGGCCAAAACAATGTATTCTAGTTCAGGTTGTCTTCATCCAATTCAGCTCTACCTCTAGAGTAAGGATCTGCTTCAGAAGGAGCCTTCGGGAGAGGGGGAAAGGAAAAGTGCTTTGCTTTTGTGGCTGGGGATTAGGGCTGGCTGGCTTGAGCTCAGCTGTCTCCTTCCCTTCTCTCGCTTGGTTCTATTTTTGCTCATCTCGTCTCATCTCGCCTTCAGGGCACAACTTCCTTTCTTGATGATAGCGAAAGGGGGAATGAAGAATGGAATGAAGGGAATGAAGGGGAAATGGTGTCGTTTGTTTGGTCAGGCGAGCACAGGAACGGGAACAAGAGAAAGGTGGAGATGAAGTCGGTCCAAGGTTCGGCTTCGCGAACGGAATCCCCGCCGGCGATCATCAAAGCACGAAGGTTCCGCCAATGGGAGGGCCGGGATGCGAGATGGGGCTTTAGTGGTCTGGGCGGGGGACCGGGGTGGCAGGGAGTTGGGATGCAAGGGATCACAACAAGTTGCTTATTGAACGGGAGGCTTTGGGGAAAATAATGGGGGAGGATTGCTGAGATGGGAACTGAAGGAAGGAAATGCCGAGATGGCTTTCTTCTTCTTCTTCTTCTTCTTCTTGCCATTGCATGCATATCAATTGGGACAGTAATATGGGTGAGATGAAGATGCTGCAAGTAGTTATTGACGCCGCTAAATACAGCAGCCTCGGACCCGATGCGCTTCGCCATATGCAGTAAAGACTCCATCAAATAGCGAAGAACGGACCCGGGCGGCATGAGACCATGTCCGTGGGCACAGGGTGTTTATAATTCTCCTGACTCCTCCACTTCCTGCTTTTACCTTTCCGAACTTCTTCATACCTCGACACAAGGTTTGCTGTGCCCATCACTCGTTTCTGGGTCTTTATACTTTGTATTAATAACACTGCCTACCTTTCGCTCTCGACTATCATCCTCCGTACCTACGCTTCCCCCTTTCATACCATAGTCAAGATGCGTTTCGCAACTACTTCCCTCGCCCTGCTCGCGACCGTGGGCCTTGCGGCCGCGCAGACTCAGACTGTGGCTGCAGTTGCACCAAAGTCCACGGCTTGCCAGGCGCAGAAGTGAGTCCCCTTCTCCTGTTCTCTCTGCTGGCGTCTCCGGCGTTGGAAATCACCGCTCCTCCCATGGATGTGACGAGGCCCGAAGCGAGTTGGAAGGCGAAGCGCAAGAGGCCCAAGTGCTAATGAGATTGGTTGTAGCATCGTCGATGCCTGCCGCACGGGTATCCAAACCGAGATCGACAAGTGCAAATCCAATGACTGGATCTGCTTGTGCGACAACTACACCAACCTGCTCACATGCTACAACAACTGCCCCGACTCGGCAGAGAAGCCGCCTGTCCAGAACCAAGTCACGCAGTACTGTCTTGCTGCTGCACCGTGAGCCCTCCCGTTTCTGTTCCCCCTTCCCCAAGCTCTTGTCAGACACGATCCTTGAGGGAGAATGAAGACTGATGGCGATGTGATAGTCTGAAATCCGCTTCCGCCGCCGACGCTGCCACCCGCCCCGTTCCCAGCGTTGCATCCACATCCGCTGCTGTCGCTGCTGGCACCACCGCTGCGACCACGGCGACCGGAACCCAGGCTGCTGCTTCAGCTTTCAAGACTGGTGCTGCTGGCGCCATTGCCGCGCCTGTTGGTGGTGTCGTCGCTGTGCTGCTGGGCCTTGCTGGCCTGTTGTAGATGAGTGATTTGACAGTGCTATGATTGGGGCGACTTGTGTCGCAAGCGGGAGTTGGAGGACTTGGTGTGGAGGAAAGGGGGGATGGGAACAGGGGAAGAAGGCGACAAGGTGGTATATCATCTATAATAATTAATTTGGTGGAGACGAACGTGGAGTAGCAGCGAAGACAATAGGAACCAATTCCAGCAATCTGCCTGCCATTCAACTTGATCTAGTCATAGGAGCTTGTGATGCATTGACCTCTCGCAGTCAACAACAGTTATATAAAACCGCTTAAGCAATCGGGTTGTTCAAGTTGTTGTTTGTTGTTGTAGTGTTGCTCGGACTCGGACTGAGTCTAGGTTGATCCCCGTCTTGGACGCTTAAGTACTCCCATGTGACATGCTAGCTGCAGTTCGTCTCCACAGGAGATTTTGGGTGTGGCGGTGAGACTAACGGTCTAATTCGCCGCATGGAACACCTCGACTTCGAGACTAGACATCCTCTCGGGTTCCCAGCGCATAGTGCTGCAGTCCCCAGTGACAGCGGGTGCGTGCCTGTGATCAGCGTGACAATCATTGAGGGTTGTGCTGTGGTGTGCCACCCGTTCGCATCAATGGCTGCTGCTGTTGAGATGCAGACACCAACCCACCCTCTCGAGCGCACCAAATGCCGGGAGGCTCGCGGCTAGCGCACCGGGGCAACTGCGGTCCAATGGGGTGCGGGATTAATAACGCAGGGCTGGAGGTGAAAAATTTGTCGCCGTGTTTTGGGCAATTGTTGGACTGCACGGTGCTAGGAAGAGAGGAAGAAGAGTATGTTGCTATGCACAACTCGACCTGCATCTGGGTATAATATGTGCCCTCTCTCACGTTGCGAAAGAGGGTGGATCTGGGCCAGGATGGAGGGAACGGATTGCCCTGGTAGACCAAGCGCATGGCGGTGGGATGATTCTGTTTGGGATCGCCTAGCTTGTGACGCAATCTCTCCGCATTTCCAACGCAGCCCTGCCAATGACCATCCGCAGGTCAGATGCGGGCCCAACACCAACGAGATCGCATTTGGCGCCGCCGCCAGCAATGGGGCACTCAGGCTCCAAATCCAGCCTGGCTCGCGCTCGAGCAGCGAAGGCCAGCAAACACGGCAAATCTGGGGTTGTCCCACCCAGAGACCGCAAAGACTGAGAAAGACCACCCTGCTGGCTGCCGCCCGCACCACCTCTCGCACATCGACCGGCACCCCCGGAGCGCCCAATCAGGCCTTCTTCACCACGAGAAGGCTGCAGAGAATGCTGTGTCCCGAATACCGATTGCCCCGACGCCCGCGACCGCGATAGAAAGAGAACGATTGTGAAGACGAGAACGAACGGCCGGTTGCGCCTGGTACGTCTTGGGAGAATATGACCTGGAAGCAACCAGCGACCGCGACAGCCAAGCGCACACGATGGCGACGAGCGACACCTCTCACCACCTTGCGGATCGGGGGCCCCTCGTCTTAGCCGTCACGGCGGCCACGCTCGCGTGCTGCACCCTGTTCACCGCCCTGCGCCTGATGTCGCGCTTTGGAGTGGTGAAAAAGCCTGGGTGGGATGACTATGCCATGATTGGGGCATGGATACTGGCATTTGGGACCTCCTTTTCGATATGCTATGGCACGTCTGTGGGACTAGGACGGCACGAGGTCGATGTGCTACCAAGCCAGCAATCCGCCATGAAGAAGGCTGCGTACACCTTCTCGGTTCTTTATGTAGGTACTCGATTCCTGCATGCGCCCGAGTCTGGCTCACATGTTCTCAGAATCCTGCATTGATGGCAACAAAGACATCGATCCTCATCTTCTACCTCACCCTGTCCAAGACACAAAAGATCTTCCGATATGTCACCATTGCAACCCTCGCCGTAGTCAATGTCGGTGGCACGGCCTTGACGCTGCTCAATGTATTGCAGTGCCAGCCAGTGGGCGCAGCGTTCCAGACACCCGTCCCGGACTCGGCGTCCTGCACCAACATCGTAACCATATATCTCTCCTCGGCGCCGCTCAACATCATCACCGACCTGGCCATCTTATTCCTACCCATGCCCATCCTGACCAGTATGCGCCTGCCCAGGAAGCAGAAGACGATCCTGGTCATCACCTTTGGGTTTGGTGTCTTTGTAGCGGTGGTTGATGTCGTTCGCATCGCCTATCTCCAGTCAGCCGCCCGGGACAACCTCCGCGCGATCCAGGAGCAGAAGGGAAATCGTGGGAGCGACTCTAGAAACAACGATGACTTTTCTTGGTACGCTTCTCTTTCCTTCATGTGGAGCGCCATCGAAATCAACGTTGGGATCATGTGCGCCTGTGTTCCTGCCTTGAAGCCTCTGGTGACCCGATTTTTGCCCCACTGGGTGCTAGACGGGACCATTGTTCGGGAGAAGAGTGCGACCCAAACAAGCGACAGCATGGCCATGCCTCCGCCGGATCTCTCCCACTCGGTGGAGTCCCCAAGACGATCCGTCTTTCCCACTTCCCCAGGGTCGCCTCTGACAAGACCCCCTCCCACGCTAGCTGGTGCCGGTGAACCCATGGACATGATGGCGTTTCTCACCACGCCTGACATGGGTGAAATGCCTCATCTCGACCAGACGAACACCTTTGCGACGTGCGCGACGACGGCTCATGCACGTCGGCCGTCGGTCGCATTCTTTGATTTCGTGGACATGAACAAAAAGAAAAACATTACCTTGATGACGAACCGGGAGTCCGTATACCCAATCTTGATGGTCACCATGTTGTTCTTTATCTGGGGCTTCGCTTATGGGCTCCTGGACACCCTCAATGCCCAGTTCCAGGCCGTGGCACATATGTCCACATGGCAGACTGTTGGTCAACACAGCGCATACTATCTCGGTTACATCGTTGGTCCCCTGACGTTTGGCAGATTGGTCTTCCGCCATTGGGGATTCAAAGCATGCTACACAGTGGGTCTTATTATTTATGCCTGTGGAACTCTGATATTCTGGCCCTCGGCTGTGTTGACCTCATTTCCCGCCTTCCTGATCTCCAACTTCATTACTGGCCTCGGACTCTCTACACTAGAGCTCAGCGCCAACCCCTTCATCGTGCTTTGCGGGCCGCCTGAGTACGCAGAAGCAAGACTGAATCTATCACAGGCCATCCAGGCTATTGGAAGCGTGCTGTCTCCGCTCTTAGCTAAGAAAGTTCTGTTCAAGGCTTCAGCAGGAAGCCTCATTGACGTGCAGTGGACATACCTCGGAATATCCTTCTTCACCGTTTTCCTAGCCATTGCATTCTTCTACGTGCCACTTCCAGAAGCGACGGATGAAGAGCTAGAGAATGCTTGCGCTCGCATGCCAATACCCCGCGACGCCACGCTAGGCTTGTCTAAGATCAAGGTTATATGGATATCCCTCAGCCTGGGCGTCTTTGCTGTGGTCTGCTATGTCGGTGGCCAAGAAGCCACATCAACTAATTTCGCGGTGTACATTAATACCGTTATGCCATCCCTCGACACGGTAAGCCACCAGGCCATCGGCCACACTGCCTTCGCCGCATCTCGCTTCGTTGCTGCCATTGCAAACATATGGATCAAGCCCCGCTACATCCTCCTCTTTTTCTTCGCGGGCGCCATTGCCTTCGCCGCAGCATCTATGTCTGGCACCGGTTCGACACCTGCAGCCTTCGTCATTATAATTATGTTCTTTGAGGGTCCGCTCTTCCCACAGATATACTCCCTGGCGCTCCGTGGCTTGGGCAAGCGCACGAAAGACGCAGCTGTGTTCCTAACGGCCGCTATTGGTGGCGGTGCCGTATTCCCACCCATCATTTTTGCAGCCGTGCGCGCGCACAATGCACAATATGCCTTTTGTGTCGTAGTCGCAGCGTTTTCGGCGGGTATGCTCTTCCCGATATGGCTCAATGCATACCCTGCTGCACAAAAATTAGCGGATCCTGTCCGAGACGAGCAGACTCAGCATGAATCACGGCTAGAAGAGGGGCTCCGGGATTCTGCAGCGACTTCTGGAGAGAAAAGGGGGAGCAAGCGGTGGAGTGGCATGAAGAGGAGGTGGAGCACCAACAAGCGGGATGAACAACTCCCAACTTGCGAACATAGAGAGCGGAGTAGCTGGCCTGAGGGGCGAGGACCGATTATCGAAGCGAGCCATGAGGGGAGTCCGAGTAGGAGTTGTTGATGGGGTTGTTGAAGATACATGTTATAAGTATATATGTGTTCATGATTTATGATGATTATGAGGGGTGTCGACATTGGAGGTCGGGACTGTACTTATCTTTAAAGGGCTTTTATCGAGGGATTTGTATATATTGAAGTCATGGCAACTGTTTATATACAAAAGAACAGATGGTCAGGGGTTTAGTCCCCAGGTGTATATAGTGGATAGTATCGTCTTGTGCATAGTGTGGTTTTTTAACATATCCATACCTTCATATTTCCTTATAGTGCTAGAGGAATGATCGTGAATACTTGGGACGAACGACACAGCTAGGGTTGGAGTTCCCTATTCCGGAACAGTAGCTCTCGCGTTCTGCAAAGGGAGTTTCGGGGCAACAGCGCCACTTCACGACAACCACATCACAACCCCCTTGCTACGACGCCAAGGCTACACTTGTGGTTATGGGACTTGCACAAGGATTGACTAGGGAAAAGGATGTGTGAATATGAATTTGGGGGGTTTTGATAATACGCGAGGTCCGATGAAGAGAGAGAGTACTTTAGTTGCATGACCAGATGTTTCCTTCGGTTCTACTTACCTCCTACGACAGCTTTTGAGGTTTGTATTTGCATGTTTCTATCTTTGCGCGAATTCTCCTGGGAAAGATTCACTTTGGGCAAGTTGACCAAAAGATTCTTTCTACTCTCAACGTCTTACTTTCCTGTCCTCGGAGTACATGTGCAGTTGCCCGGCCGAGTTTCAGGAGCCAATCACGGCGATGTACGGCAAATAAGTTCCAACGCGTTCCTCTGGGAGTCTGACTAGAGCTTTACTGGTCAGCAAAGCAGAAGGAACTCGGCTCACATTCCAGCCACCAAATTTGAATGGCTTCAACTTTTGATCTTGTCAGTTGTGAAGGACCAGTAGACCCGATTGCCCGGGTAGTTGAATATGCGCGAGATTTTGGACGGACAGCAGTGCTCATATTGGTGTTTTGGCATTGTTGTTGCTCGGTTATTCATAGCCGCACGAGACGCAGCCAGGCCCCTCGTTCCCCAAAACGGAAGCTACCTCGGCTGGTCCACTTCTCCACGTTCAAGCCGAGCAGCATGGGATCGCCATCCCCAACGTTTCGGTCAACCTTTATTATCTCGGGCGAGACCTCAATTGCTGTTGTATCTCACGTCATCTATCCTCTCACCTCCATACGTCTTCTCCCTTGACTGCCATTATCCTCCATCTACCTTCCTCGCCCACCTCTGATATTTGAGATACACAAATCGCCATCATGGTCGGCCAAAAACAACCCGTCTACGTCCTCGGCGTAGGCATGACCAAATTCATCAAGCCCCGGGGTAAAGTAGACTACCCAGAGCTCGGCTTCGAAGCCGGCACAAAGGCCATGCTCGACGCGCACATCAACTACGACGACGTGGACCAGGGCGTGGCATGCTACTGCTATGGCGACAGCACCTGCGGGCAGCGCGTCTTCTACCAGTTCGGCATGACCGGGATTCCGGTTTACAATGTCAATAACAACTGCTCGACTGGATCTACGGGTTTGTTCATGGGGCGGAACATGATCGCTCATGGTGCTGCGGATTGTGTCTTGGTGATTGGGTTCGAGAAGATGTTCCCTGGGAGCTTGCAGACCTTCTTCCAGGACCGGGCGAATCCTACGGGAACCAGTAGCTTGATGATGAAGGAGACGAGGGGGATTACAAAGGCGCCGGGTGCGGCTCAGATGTTTGGTAATGCCGGACGGGAACACATGGAAAAGTCAGTATTGCCTTTTTCACACCCATGCCCTTCCGTGCTTCTCTCATCAACCTGTGTACTGACTACGTGATAGGTATGGCTCTAAGCTGGAAGACTTCGCGGAAATCGCCCGCGTCAACCACGCCCATTCCAAGAACAACCCGTACTCTCAATTCCAAGACGAATACACACTGGACCAAATCATGCAATCGACCATGATCCACGAGCCCCTCACCAAGCTGCAATGCTGTCCTACCTCCGATGGGTCCGCGGCTGCAGTCCTCGTCTCGCAGGCTTTCCTCGACGCCCGCCCGGAGCTCAAATCCCAAGCCGTCCTCATCGCAGGCCAGTGTCTATCCACCGATACCCCGAACCTCTTCAACCGCAGCGCCATCGAGCTCATCGGGTACTCCATGTCCGAGCACGCTGCTAAGACTGCGTTGGCGGAGGCGAAGGTTTCTCCCGATGAGGTCAAGGTCTGCGAATTGCACGACTGCTTCTCCGCCAACGAAATGGTGACGATTGAGGCGCTGGGCCTAGCACCCCGTGGCAAAGCCCATGAGCTCGTCCGCAAGGGAGGTATCACGTACGGCGGAAAGGTCGTTATCAACCCCTCCGGCGGCCTCATCTCCAAGGGCCACCCTCTTGGCGCGACGGGCCTCGCTCAGTGCGCAGAACTCGTGTGGCACATGCGCGGCTGGGCCAACAACCGCTCAGTCAAGGGCACTACGGTGGCTCTGCAGCATAACCTCGGCCTCGGCGGCGCCGTCGTCGTGACTGTGTACAAGAAGGCGGATGGTAGCGCTGCCCAGGATCTGTCCGACGAGCAGGTTGGTAAGGCGAACGGGCTCGGGTATAATCCTGCAACGCAGGCGAGAGGATTTACCAAGGCACAAGTTGAGAGCGTGAGGAGTAAGAAGGCGAGGAGTGAGTGGGCGATTCAGGATATCGAGCAGAAGGTGGAGGCGAGGTTCTAGGATGGAAACTGGGTGATGACGTGGGGGAGTTTGTACATAGTATGATATGAGCTTTGAGGAACTTGATTACGGATGTCCTTTTGAGTTGAGATGTGACTGACTGACAAGCAGAGATGTCAATAATCAAATATATTTGCAAATCTGATTCAAGTCAGCAAATCTGCAAGTCAGACAATCCAAGTGTCACCCTATAGATTTCCTGTAAAATCAAGTCTCGCTGGATGATTTGATTTGAATTGTGAGAATTTCTTGGTTATTTGATTGGCTGATTTCCACGGCAGTTATGTTCAGCCGGACGCTATCACGTGACCGGCTTCGAACGTGTGTGTGGAGGTGGGTAGTCTATCGTCAGATTTTGGGAAATCCAATTGATTTGATTTGGTTGTTGACATATATGCTGACAAAGATCGTATTCCACCTTACATCAGAGATCACATCCGCCTCACACAGCACATGCAATACCAAAACTAGCAATTCTGGCGAAATCGAGCAAACTCTGCAAAGTTCTATTGTAGTTGCTAGAGGGGTCCTGATAAATCCATGGAGGGTGGATCTTCTGTACTGTGCAGACAGTGAAGACATTAAGCGCAGCAGACAACCCAGTGGAGGAAAATTTGCAGAACGCGACATGTTTCTTTTCTTTGCGGCTTCTCTTCGGAATTCTGATGGCCTGCTGTGAAACATCTTTAAATCGCTCACTGCAAAGCTGGGGACCCCATCCCCACAATCTTCTAGACGCGCACTCAACCGAGCGCTACCCAAGGAAGCAGTCACAAGCGCCAGGCGGGAATGCGGAAAAAATACCGTTGCTATGGTGTGATGATGCGGTGGTGGAAGAGCGTGGAGGTGGCGCGTTAACCGAAAGGATCGTGGTGTGCCGCGGTCGGTTGCTCTGGGCAAAGAATGACGCACGGGACACCTGCGCTCGCTGTATATCACTCAATCACCACTCTCCAGCGAATCCATACATTAGCATCAACAAATCGACAGCCTGCCCTCTTCTCACTGCATGTCTGCATCTCACACGACCATCGTCCGGCACCCCACGTCCTGTCTCCTCCGTGCTCTTTCTGATCGAACTTGGTCACTCCCCCCTCCATCCCACATTCTGGACGCTTGACGACACTTCTTAAGGCTGTCCTTTTCCCGGGCCAACTCTCCCTTCGGCTTTCAACATGTCTTCCAACGCAACCAACATGCCGAGCCAGACCACCACCAACCCATCTTCGAACACCAGGACCATGGAAGTCCACCCGCAGCCCGTGCTCCGCCTGTCCGCACCCTCAGGCACGCTCCGCCTGCGCGCCGTGCCCACGGAGCAGCGTCACATTCAGTGGGCGGAAGACGTCGTTGACAACGAAGGCATGGGCAAGAAGTCTTCCAAAGGCACGTCACGGCACACGATGCTGTTTGCTATTTGTGCGATCCTCGCTAACCTAGACTAGTCTGCTGCATCTACCACAAGCCGCGTGTCGTAGGCGAGAGCTCCGACGAGTCCTCCTCCGACTCCTCTTCTTCGGACGATGACAGCGATAGCGAGCCGGATAACAGTACTGCGAGGCCTGTGGGCGGGAGGAGGGGTGGGAATCCGCGAGGGCGACGGCCGCATGGGCATGGACATGACCATCATGGGCACGATCATGGCAACGGCGAGGGACCATCAGGCAAGCCGCAGCCACGGAGGCGCCCCCGGCGGAAGCATAGCCCGAATGCATACGAGAAGATGCCAAAGCAAAAGAAATAGACGGTGCATCCGAGACACGAGGAACCACACTGTTACGAGACATCGACGCTGAGGGTAGCTTGGGCATTTTCACACACGATCAACCACAGAGCGAGGAGTTTGGAGTTCATCTCATGGGGTTTTAACGAAACATGGCTTGTTTTATGCATTACGGGTTGCATAGCGGCACCGAGGGCTCGGGGTAACCAGAACAGAATGATTGTGTTCCGATAGATTCGATACAGGAGCTGTATGACTATCTTGGTCGCCTCGTTATGAACGTAGGATCATGAATCAACCACATATTAGCTAGCATGACACATTGTATACCAAAGTCTTCTCCCCCCGAAAAAAGACGCAATTGATTCTTTCCCCCTGTTGTTCCTTTTAACATGTGATGTTCGCAGAGTTTGTGTTGATTCGTCGTCTGCAGGAAAAGTTTTGCACCTGCATAACCCAATTACAGGTAACATCCTGGGTACGCAGCCTGAAATGCGTAAACCTGCCGCCCGTATGCCATCTTCAGCTTTTTCTCTGCTTGCATATAGCCTCAGCATCTCTCGAATCAGATCGGAGATGCCAGGAACGCGTCCAATGCCCGCGATGCTTTCTTATCTCTCGTCTTGACTTCCCCCATTATTCGGTGCCTACATTCTCGCATAGCGCCATGCACCCCACACTCAGCCCGCCATTGCCGCGGGTGTCGACTGAGGCATCAATGCAGGAGCATGTTGGGTCGGGATGCGGACGAGCGTTTGGGGAAGAGGTAGCTCGGGCTCGGGATTCTTCTCCGCGTCTTCGTCTTCTTTCGGCTTGGGGAGTTTGGCTGCGCGGCGAATCAGTCCCGTTCTCGCGGGGAGAAATACCGAAGGTGAGACTTACTAGACGCCATGTTGATGGCGCGGAGCACGTTGTGCCAGTTGGACAATACGGCGGCAACCGCTGGACAAAGAACACGTCAGTCAACTCACTTTTCAGATCGGGATGCCCCTCGGACCCCGCCATGTCCCGCTGTCGCGATGTTGGGGGATCGAGGCGTACCTTCTGTTCCGTCTGAGAGCGTGCTGAGTTTGTCGGCCAGCGCTTGCATTTGGTCTGAGAGACCGGCACTCAGAGCTTGCAGCTCTTTGAGATTTGCGAGCTCGGCTTTCTTTTCGGCGATGCGCGCGATGAGGACCGGCGATTGACCGGTGGTTTGCGAGGATCCAAGGGAGGCGGAGGGGTTGCGCAGGTTGGACGAAAGCGGGCGGCTAGCGTACGACATCTTGAGCTCGAAAACGCGGATTGGGAGAGCTGTGAAGCGCAAACGTGTGTCTCGAGAGGGAGTAGTTTTTCGCCATCTTGAGGCTCGCGTCCCGCATTCACGTGCCGACAAGGATGTGCCCACTAGCGGCGCTCGGGTGTTGTTTACATGGCAACGGTCTTTTCTACACGACATACACCCGACATTCATGAACGGCAGCAGCGAGCGTGGCATAGCTCCAATTACTGCACCAAAGAGCAGAAATCGCCTGACATCCTATACTTACTTCGATATCATACATACACCGCGCGATGGCGCGCCTGAATGAGCCGCCCGTTGCGCCTGGGCCGTCTGCAGAGACGATCGAGGCCGGTGAGTTGGGTGTCTGGAGCGCCGAATTTGCTTTGGAGAGACAAACACTGATGCCTTGGGTAGTGAAACGAAGATTCCTGCGACAGAATCGCGAGCTTGCAAAGTATGCGCCGCCTATGCAAAACACCCCGACACGCATTGTTTGGCTGACCGCGCGCAACAGGACAAACTCTCAACAATCCATCCGCATTCGTAGCCTCGAAAATGACGCCTCCCGCCTCCTCGCTGAGAACCTCTCACTTCGCGAACAAGTCCTGCATCTCCAGAATTCCCTCGAATCGCAATCGAATCGCCCCTCGTTCGAAAACATCGACGCCGTAAGAGACCAGTTGGAAAGGAAGATTCAGGAGCTGGGAGGATTGGTCGCGGGGCTAGGACAGCTTTACAAGGTGGATACGCTGCCGAGATGCAAGAGTCAGACTGCGGCGACACGACGGAGCCCAGATGAAAGGCAGTGGAGGAGTGGACTTGGGCTGCAGGATGTGCAGAACGCGATGCTGCCTACCATTTCAGAGGACAAGTACTTCCCACGGAGGACCATGAAGTATGTTTCTAGTGTTGCTAGCTTCGTGTCGAATACGACACGCGATACGTGGGAGTGAAGGCTAACGTTTAGTAGTGAGGAAGAGCTTCTGGACATACAAGAGGATCTCGATAATCAGTCGCCAGATATAGGGCCGCCGCCCGTCTCACGCTTCGAAAATGACGAGCCTATCTCATATAATCCCGGCCGAACACCCGAGGAGCAACTCGAAGAGCCAGTCGACGAATCGGAGCCGCCCTTGTCCGCCAATCTCGAAACCCGAAAGAAGAGGAGGGAAAGCGGCCCGAAGCTCGACCTCCGTCGTATGTCAGTCTTCCAGTCGCCACCGCGTGAAAAGCCAGTGGAAGAACCGACCAAAGCGGTACGAGCCGGGGCAAAGCGGAAGTTCAGTGTTCAGGACGACAGGGAGAAGGCAGAGGCTCAGGCGGATCTTTTCCGTTTCAGTCGTAGGAATACTCTCATCAGTGCTGACGATGGAGTCGCATCTAAAGAAGAAGTGCGGCCAACTTCACTAGACCGGCCCGCTCTCGAGAGCAGTGAGTGTACCCTGACATTTTCTAAGCTGATCAATGCTAATATCCTCAAGAACCTGTCAACACGGATCCAGTCCTCTCACCAAAGAAACAGCGCTCGTCAACCGCATCCAAACCAGAAAAAAAGGCCTCGAGTATTTCCAAGTCCTCCAATGGTCGCCTTACGATTACTCGGAGACCTACGCAGGATCCATCGCCTCTTGATCTCCCCATGGAACAGCCTCAAATTGTAGAGATCAATCTAGACTCCCTTCCGCCTAAGACACCCGCTGCCGATGATGTCTTCTCTCCACCTTCAACCGAGCCGTCGAGCCAACGCCAAGATTCCAAGGACACGCCGCCGCCAGGGGATATTGGTGCTGGTGGTCAAACAGGATTAGGTGCCCGACCATCTCGCAGAGTACGCGCACAAGTCAGCTATAAAGAGCCAGCTTTGAATGTAAAGATGCGACGTCCTGGGAAAGAACTCGTGGATGCAGTGCAGCTGCCTGAGAAGAGAATTAGCGTGGAACCTCAAACGGCACCAAAAGTCTCCTTTCAGCATGTATCGGATGAGGCAAACTCGGCCTGGAATGCGCTTCCCCCGGCGGATACCCGTGGTGCAGATGAGGAGCTTGGGAGCCCGTTGAGACAGAAGCTGGATAGAAGAGAAGGGGGGCAAGGACTGGATACTGGAGTCGCAGTCGAGCCACCGAAACTGAACTCTTCGGCGGCATCGAATGCCATTTCAGCATTGCTTAACGCTTCGACCTCGAGGAGGAGAACGTCATCATCCCTATCAAGTACGACCCCAACGGAGCCCGAAGGGAAAACACAGTCTACAACGAATAAAACGAACGACATATCTGAAACCCATCCCCCGGCCAACAAACAAGAAGAGAAGGACGATCTCGCGATTTTTGACTTTACAGACTCCTCGCCCGCCGACTCGATAGCTCGACACGATTTGGCGAGCACAACAAAGAACTCCCGCCGCCACTCGACGATCATCTCTTCCAATTCTACAATCGAACACAGAAGGCCTGAGATAGAACCAAGGCCAAAGACGAATGGAAGCTTGCCATCATTACACATGAGGATAGGGAGTGGGAGCGGTATTAAGAGCACGAGTACGAGCAATCTAAGCAGGAGCACAATATCGTCAAGAGGTTCGACCAAAGAGAAGAGGCCAGGTGGGCAACTTCCAGATAGCGGGAGTCATGTTGAGTTGAAGGCCGCTGCTATTGCTCCTGAGGGCGCGGTGTCTCATGTCAGTGGCAGAGGGACAGGGAGTTTGAGGGCTGAGCGGGCGGCGAGCAGGAGGAAGAGTATGATGTTGTGATCTGTTCATTGGTAGTGCGAATGAATTGATGGCTTCTTCTCTAGCTGACGAGGTGTCGATGAAATTTTCAGGAGTCGCTTTTGTGATCTTTTCGGTTATTCTGGAGTGGGCGTTAGGGGCTGGGTCTTTATTTCATCATGGCGACGGCGTCTATCCGTATATATATACCCCATACCCTCACAGAACGGAAGGGTATATGAGCGTCACGTTTGTAGATGCCCGATATCATGGACAACACTCGTTGAATTTGTTGCTGTTGGGTATCAAATGCCTATTCCATCCCATGCCATACCATATTGGTCCCATATGCTTCGTGAATGTCTATGTCATCTACCAATCCCCGTTTCTGTTCTTGCTCATGCCAAATTTAACGCAACGAGTTCTGATCCCTTGTCCTTCCTTTGCTGTAATTCCTCTTAGCCGCATCGGAAGTCCGCCTCCCAATCCATTACCATTATCATTATCATGTCACCCCCCCCAAACACAATCCCCAAGACTCCACTCACCTCCCTTTCCCCCGATACCTCAACCGCTCCAACTCGCCCAAATCCACAACCCGCAACTCCCTCCTCGCCCACATCACCACTCCCATCACGACACCAGGTAAGTACCCACCACCAATCATCACGCCCTCACCCCAGCTTCGTCCCTGCCACAACTCCCCTACCGCAAAAACCGCACAAATTGCCGCGTTCGCAGGGATGAGATAGGTGCGTAGCAGGCCCGCGGTCTCGTCGGAGAGATAGGGGACCTCGGGTGTGGGGTGGTGCACGGGCGTGCTGGAGAAGCCGGTTGCGGAGCGCGCTATAGATCTTCGTTTTGCCGTTGCACCAGATGTAGAGGTAGAGGGAGCGCTGCGTCGATCGAGGTTTTTGGGGTCGAGGGTGGTAACCTTGACCCGCATCGGGGGAAGCGGGAGGTAGTACAACGTATACGCCGTGGCGGTCAAACTCGCGATCGCAAGAATACTCGGTACCAGTGTTGAGATGGTGAGCAAACGCGGTAGGTAGAGCAGGATTGGGAGGAGAGGGAAAGCGAGGAGGATGTGAGTGTAGAGATAGGTGGAGGAGGTGTCTTTCGTTGAGAGGGTGGTTAGGAGGGCGGCTTGGTCTGTGAAGCTCGGGTTAGTGGGTGACGGGAGTGAACAGTGGGAGAGGGAAGAAAAAACGTGCCTTGCTCGTCCATGCCCTCTTCTACTGCGTCGTCGTCTGAGGAGTCGCTGGGGTAGTGGAAGGTTTTGCGGAGGCGGGTCGCTGCCATATCTGTTGGGTTTGTGTTGCGAGACGCTATGGGGGGTGTATTCGTGTTAGTGGTGGTAGTAGATGAGGAGCAGCTAGGAGAGGAGAAGTTGACGTGTCAAGTTGTGAAGGCGGCAGTTTGGCGGGGAAAGAAAAATGCGTGCCACGAGGCCAGCACCTTGGAGGAATGACGCAGTGTGTAGTGCACGGACCACAGCCCTAATTCTAGCGTAGTGTCGCACAAGAATATTTTCCAGGTTCAAAAATGTCAAAAAACATACAACAGCAGGGATTCGCCAATGGTCACCCACTTGACTACTAGTCCGCCGGTATCCTGCTTAAATAGGGCTGAGCGAACGGGAAGCCTTGTATTCAAGATCCTATGGTCGTATGTGAAAGAGAGCACCAGATTTATCATATATATACAATGTTATCAGGAGCACCTCTGCAGACATATATCTGCGGAGGAATATGGGTGGCTGTGGGAAACGCAAAGTTTGTAAGCTCGGCCAGAGGGGAGTAGGATTGGCTTTCACTACTCACGTATTGGCTAAGAAAACGCTTTAACTCAACGAGTAGGAGAGTTCTCCGTATTGACTGGAAATAGGCGTTGCCTGCGGCGCGTTGCCTTTTGAAAATATTTCTTTGTCCAGAGTCACGCGGTGAGTTGCGCCCACCCGAGCCTTCTATCTACTATCAGTCTACTCCGTATTCGGCATCATAGATTAGCAACCTGCTTGCGCCTTTCATGGCAAATTGCCTCTCCACTCCATCTTCAGGCAGTGGATACCAGTCAACAACATCTTCGACATATATGTGCCTTTTGCTGATCGTTTTCCATGCCTCGTTACCGCCTTGCACGCTGTCCTCATCAACAGAACCCATCGTCATGCCAATCATCTCTGGTTCCTCAAGGTACCGCATGCTCAAAGTGCTTCCGCAGGACGAGCAGAAGCCACGGTGGGCGTTTTTCGAGAGCTTGGTAAGCCGGAAGCTGTCTTTGGGTGACGAGGCAATGGTAATTCCTCCATACGGGAAGTCTGCGAAGGCGATGAAGGGACCACCTGAAATCTTTCTGCAGGTAATGCAATGGCAAAAGTTCGTTCCTTTTGGGGGATGAGTTGACTCCCATCTAGGAAAGGCGGATGTCAGCCTGATCAGAAAAGCACGGGAGACTGGCAGTGAGACTTACTTAACGCTCCCGCAGGCGCAGGAGCCCTTTGCCCATGGCTGTTTTGGAGAGGTAGACGTCGACAATGGAGACCGGGCAGAGCACACCCAGACCCCATCCACATCCTCAATTTTGCCATCTTTGTCGGCAAATCTTGCGAGCTCTTTCTTGAAAACTTGTTTCGCTTTTTCAAAGTCTGCGGATTCCCTCAACGATCTCGCAGGCTCATTGTTGATTATTTCATCCCACTTTGAGCTAGTTTCGTCGAGAGTCCACACTTTGATCTCGGGGCCGACCTGCCTTTTAAATATGATCTGCTCTACCTCGAGTCCGATGTCTTCCAGAAATTGTTGCACCGAGTCTTTCGACTTGACCCAGCCACGGTAAGCGGAGGGAGTGGTATCAAAATGGATATGCGTCCGCTCGATTGCCACACCTTGAGGGCGATTCCTGACGTCCAATGCATCCGTAACAAATCGCCCCCCTGGCTTCAACCATTTTGCAACCCACTCTTTGGCAGTTTGCCATGGATCCTGCAAAAGAACAAGCGCTGACATCAGGGTGATAGCGTCGAAAGTCCCTTCACGGCCTTTCAGTGCTGCAATCGACCCGAGATCGGTAATGTCATGTTTGATGAACTCGACATTCACGTTTTGGTTCTGCTCTTTCAATGCAGCCAACTTCTTCTCGGCTTGCTGGAGCATTCCTGAGCTGATGTCGACGCCGGTGACACTCCCCGCATGGCCGACACCGACAGCAGCGGGAAGAGACACTCCGCCAGTGCCGCAAGCGAGGTCGAGAATGTGTTCGCCAGGTCGAGGTTGCAGAACTTCTTCAACCAGCCAGCGGGCGAAGTCGGGGTGGTAGGAATCGTCATATTTTGAGGATCGAGCGTCGTACATGCGAGCTGCGACATCAGACTGAGTCTCCGCAGAGGTTGCTGGATTCGACGCCATATTGATGGAGAGAACTTATGAGCGGCTATCAGCTTGAGGATGAGGGGATCTAGGAGTGCGTATTGAGAGGTTGACGGCCTGGAGGGGAAGATCGTCAATGTGTACCATATCTTGCTGCGCTGTCATTGGCCACTTTGAGTTCAACATTCGAACTCTCATGACCAAGGTCTTGTCTCCACACTACGACTCCGGCTGCACCAGCGATCGCGACATGACAAATGCTTCCACGGGCCACCTTGTACGTTGGTTGAATAAGCGTTCGTTGCAGATCGTGTCGGTTTGAGGCACAACGTCCCTCAGTGCGGAGCACGAACACCTCGAGGGACATCGCAAATCTCGTCCCAACGACTGAAGCAGGGCGCTTCGATCAAGAACGATGCGAGACAGACAAGAGGCCGGCTACTCATTGATTTGATTGAAAGAATAATTCGTAACAACATGGAATGCGAATTCCTTGGAGGAAAACACTTAAACCCAGTCCATGTCACATGATAATTGCCATATTTTTGGCATTCTGGTGCAGAAGCGTAAATCAAATTAGAAAGCATCGAAAAGAGCGAGCATATACTTGTTGGTAGGGTCAATATAAATAAAGATTGTTCAAGGATAACTAGGAATGATTCGACTCGACAGGACTTTAGCGGTGGAAAAAGAGAATGCAGTAAAAAGGTATACATTCTAAAGAGTACCGCTGATAACGCCCTCTGCTTTAGTAAATTCGAATTCAAGATAGAAAGGAATAGTATTTAGTGCGAAGAGTTCTACTGCTCCCCATCGTCGGGGTTCTCTCTAGAAAATCGTACAGCCCCAAATTTACGTAGTGTATTTTCACTCTTCTGAAAAGCGAACCTCATGAGGAAGTTCCCAACGCCTTCCTTACGATATCTATTACCTCCCTGCTGTGGACTATCATCTCTAAGAGCAACTTCAACTTCTTCTTCTTCCTTTTTGCCGAGCAAAGCGCTCGGATCGCCTTTCGATAGGACATCATGCCATTTCTGGCGAAGACGCCCTCTCCCGCTAGAACTGGTCGTGCTAGTATTCCGTAGATGGCTTTCAATCATTTGCGCCACCTCATCATGTCCGCGATCCTTTGCCCACTGGAGCGGCGTTCGTCCATCTTGGCTCTTCACATTGATATTGGCCTCAGAGTTAATGAGGATTTGGACCACTTCTTCATGTCCCAACCCTGCAGCCAACTGCAGTGCTGTTCCTCCTGCCTGAATCTTCCGGTTAGTTCGTACTCCTCGCTCAAAAGTTACCGTCCCTCCGACCTGGATAGTCAAGTCCACTTCTGCTCCACGCTGAAGAAGCAACTGTGCCACACTCTCGTGTCCAGCCCACGCTGCTATGTGCAACGCCGAGAGTCGGGCCTCAGCATCAACTTCGACACCAGCCTTCGTAGTTGCTTGAACATGGATGATGGAGGCAGTGTCTACGCCAGCTTTGTGGTCGAGAAGCAAACTCGCCGCCACGTCGTCATCCATTAAGGCAGCAAAGTGTAACGGCGTCAATTGGGCCTGGATCTTGATATCAATTTCAACGCCCTTCTTGAGCAATCGTAGAACACCTTCGTGCCCAAAAAGAGCCGCTAAATGCGGTGCGATGATGTCAGCCTGCACTGTCCTATTGATGTTGACTTTTCCAGTGGCGTGTGCGTCTGCCCCCTTCTCGAGCAGTACTTGAACTACTTTGTCATGTTTCCACATTGCTGCCAACTGTAACGCTGATAGCTTGGCGTCCAAGATATCTCCAACGTTGATTTGGCACTTCCTCTCAGGCCTAGCACCCTTATCGAGGAGTAACTGAACCAAATCTACGTTTCCTAGACCTGCTGCCATATGAAGTGCCGACAGCTTCGCTTCCATGTTTATGTCGAATGCCACATCGGCATCGGCTTGCAACGGGACTTTGAGTGTCGTCTCAACTTTAGCCTGTATCTTTATAGTGCTCTCACCATCGATGTCTTCTACGGAGCTGAGAACCAGCTCACCGAATGTTCCGCGCTCCATCGCAGTGCTGAAAAGAAGGGCTATTAGCGTAGTCCGAATAGTGTGGGGACCATTGGCCTTGGTATCCGATTCTGTTGTGGATCCATTATTGGCTAGCATGTCTATTATATCATCAACGGGGAAGACGCTTGCCACATCTAGCACCGTAAGTTCGGAATGCAGCCAAAATTCCACATCAGCAAGACATTTTGCTCCGATGTCTGCCCCTTGGTTGAGAAGTCCCGCAATCTCATCCTGTTTCGATAAGGCAATCAGGTGTAATACTGTGAGCTCGACTTGAAATCTCCGTCTGACACCCACTGGACAAGTCATGTTGGCGCTGGCATCATTTTCTAAAAAGAGCTCAACGATATCTTTGTGCCTCCAGATTGCTGCTAAATGCAGTGCCGATAGTTCGGCATACATACCGCTGACGCCAACCCGAAGTCTTGCGTTGATGTCCGCTTTCCCCTCAAAAAGGCGTCGCACGATGTCTTGAGATCTCCACAGCACCGCAATATGCAAAGGTGTGAGCTCAACATGCCAATCCTCTGAAATGATCTTCAAGCTAACGTTTGCGTGAGCACCTTGCTCGAGGAGCAAATGCATGATTTGTGGAGATCTCATGAGGGTTGCCATGTGTATCGCTGCGAATTCGATGCGTATGTCTCCAGTGCTCAATAACATTGTCGCATTGACGTCTGATACACTTGTGCGTGAAGGCAGTATCTCGATGGATTGATGTTCGGAGGTAGATTCGAGTTTATCTCTTGACAGCTGTTTTGAAATCCCCTCCTGAGTTTCCTTCGTGTTTTCATTTGGGTCTTCCTCCGATTGTTCCTTTGGGATTTCTCTGAAGTCCTTCGTTGAGCGGTTTTCTTCCTGTTTTGATACTTCAGAGCCATCCCTAGAGTGATTCACTGGCCGTTTGATCGGCGAAGGCGAGCGAGAGCGTGAAATTGAACGGGATCGAAAGAGTAAGCGGGTTCGTGAGCGAGATCGTGAGCGAGATCGTGAGCGTGAGCGTGAGCGTGAGCTTGAGTCTAAGTAAGAAGAAGTGTAGTACGAGTTTGAATAACGACCAGAATACGAAATTGAGTTTGGCTTTGGGTCGAAATCTAAGACCGAACTTGGTTCTGATTCATCGCTTTCCTCCAACCGTTCCGTTAAAAGAAGTAGACGCATCATAGATTTATTTCCCGTTGCTGTTGCCAAGTGCAGTGCGCTCAAGTCGATATTAGTATCGTATGTTATGATCTGACACCTCGCATCAGCATCAGCCCCATGATCTAAAAGCATTTGCACCATCTTTTTATGTGCAAACGCGATTGCGAGATGAAGCGCCGTTGACTCGGTGTATGTATCTTGGCCTTCGATTTGAAACTTTGAGTGAATGTCGAATCCTCTCTTGAGGAGCAGTAGCACCGTTCCATGCATTCCCCAAAGTGCCGCTATATGGAGGAGCGTAAAGTCGGCACGTATATCTTCGACAGTCACATGGAGAGGCGCTTGGATCTCAACCTCGGTGTCTAGAAATTGGTGTATGATATCTTCGTGCCTTGCGATAGCTGCTAGATGCAAAATTGTAAGCTCGGTACGGAAGGAATCCCCGCACATCAGTACTCTTTGTTTGGTATCGGCTCCGGCTTCAAGAAGCATGTTTAGAATCCTTCCATTGCCCGACAAAGCAGCCACATGTAGAACGGATAATTCTGTATGCATCAGGGACTCGACATCAAGCCGACAGTTCATGTGGATATCATGGTTTTCCTTAATCAGTAATTCCATGACGGCCTCGTGCCTCCACAGAACTGCAAGATGTGCCACCGTGAACTCTGCGTGCATCTTGCGGTAGTGAAATCTGCCTCTTGTATGTGAATTGAATCCCGACCTGAGAAGTAGCTGGACAATTTCCATATTGCCACTTATTGCTGCGAAGTGTAATACAGTCAACTCGATGTCTAGCCAGGGGTCGATTTTTATCCTGCAGTTCTTAAACATGTCAGGCCCGTTTTTGATGAGTAATCGCACTACTCCCTCCCGTCTCCAGATTGCAGCAAGGTGTAGCGCATTCAGTGTGTTATTGATGTCGTTGTTTATTAGACAAGATTCTGCAGCATAAACCCCGCTGTCGAGAATTTGCTGTGTTAGTTCCTCGTTTCCAGATATTGCTGCTAGTTGTAGTACTGAAGCCTCGATGTGCAACCAGTTGCTCACATGTAGTTGTAGCTTAACAAATAGGTCGGCTTCGGCGGCGACTAGGTTACGTACGATCCGTTCGTGACCCCAGATGGTAGCTAAATGCAGCGCTGTAAGCTCTATGGAGATGTTATTGATCTTGATTAGAAATTTCGCGTTGGGGTCAGCTAGCTTTTCTAGAAGCAGCTGCACCACTTTCTCATTGGCGCACATTGCCGCTATGTGCAGCGGCGTGAACTCTACGTGTAGAGTAGAGGCATCCTTTTGGTGCTTTTCGTAGGCTTTAGCTCCCTTCCCGAGAAGAGGTATATCTCCGATATCGTCACCTAAACATGCCAAAAAGAGTTTTGCCGTTCTTTCAAGTATTCGATGAAGGGGAAACCCCTCATCTTCTGCTTCTGATCCTTTTGGCTCTCCGTTCGGCTTTCGGTCCGCTCTCTGCTTGGACGTCTCCTGGGAGTCGATGTCGATTTTGGAAATTGTATTGATGTCAACGCCCGCTTCAATAAGTAGCCCTGGCAGTTCCACATCATCAACGAACGCAGCCACATGCAGCAACGTTATCTCAGCTCGCATATGGTTATCTGTGCTAACCTGAATCTTTGCTTGAATGTCGGCTTTCTGAACAAGTAGCTGTGCCGCATTCTTATGCCTGCATATGAACGATACATGCAGCGCCGTTAGTCGCAGAGTCATGGAGCCTATCCTGGCATGACACTTCGTTTCGACGCCGGCACCGTTCTCGAGAAGTATCTGTATCATATCATCCCTTCCCAACAGGGCGGCCAAGTGCAACGCAGCCACATCAATTCGTGTCTTGATAGGTATGCATAGGTCGTCGTCTTTCTCGGTATTGGTTTTGACCTTAATGTCAAAATCGGTTTTGCCCCTAGCGTTGACATCAAGGGCCTTGGAGATCAGTAGCCGAAGCACTTTCTCATGCCCCAATATAACTGCTAAATGCAAAGGAGTTAGCTCACAGTGCATGGTCCCAAGGTTTATCAGGCAAGTGTCGTGTATGCTGGCCCCTTCATCCAGGAGCAACTGCACAGTCTCCTCGTTGCCTGATACGATGGCCCAGTGCAATGCAGTCCACTCAGCATGCGGCCACCCAATCCAGTCGATCCATTTGACCGAATCCCTTGGTCCAGCCTCTGGTTCGGCGACACTTCTAGTGTTAATGTCAACCCCATGCTCTAGAAGTAGCCTGACCATGGCCTCATGGCCAGAAAAGGCCGCCAAGTGCAGGGCAGTCGGTCTAGCGTTTAACTTTGCGGATAGTTTTGTTTCGACCTTTGCTTTACACTTTATGTGGATGTCAGCCCCATTTTTCAGCAGCAGTCGTGCCACTGGTTCGTGTACGCACTCGCTGGCGCAGCGTAGGGCGGTCAGCTCATCTTGTATCGCGAAAATAAATCGTACTGGCGCTGGCGGGCTTTCCTTCTTCTTAAGAGAAGGATTCCACGGTAGCACTATCGCCTGCATATTCGATGCGATATGGAGTGCTGTCACGATGTTGTTATAATCGTCTACCACGTTTACTTCGATCGAGGGAGGCAGCCAGGCCAGTTTACCCTGCCAGAAGGCTAGTGGTTGCGTGATAGGCGTCAGTCTGTCTTGAATCTCCAGAGCGCCCTGCCGTAGCACTTCTTTCAACTCCTCTTGTTTCGCTAAGAACTGGCGTAGAAGTGTGGATGACTCATCCTTTATTGTGAGCATCCTAGGTTTCATGATATCGTGTCGCTTCTTGGATGCCCAGTGCAGTGGCGTCCATCCATCCATGTCCTCCGCATCCACCTCGGCGCCCTCACGGATGAGAATCTGCACCACTATTTGGTGCCCTTGTGCAGCCGCGCAATGGAGGGCAGTGAGCCGGTCTTTTCCCCTTTCATCAACGTCAATCTTTCGCAGAAGCACTCGCACGACCTCCTCGTTACCCGTCCAGGCTGCGACATGAATTGCCATCCACTCGTCACTATCCTTCAGATTGGCTCGTGCACCATTTGTAAGAAGCGTCTGCGCGACCGCTTTATGTCCGTTCAACGCTGCTAAGTGTAACGGAGTCTGGCCATACTTGCCTTCTTTGGCGTCGACGTCTGCTCCATGATTGATTAGTATTAGTACGACTTCATCATGGCCATTCTCAGCCGCGCGGTGGAGTGCCGTTCTTTCATCTTCATCCTTGGCTTCAATGTCCGCTTCGGCGTCAATAAGGCGCCGGACTATATTCGGGAGACCAAACGATGCCGCAGTTTGTAATCCATTTACGCCTCTTATAAACTCTTGGCTGTACCCAGGGTATCGGCGGTCGGTCAGGTAGATGACCTGGTTGGAGGCGGCGACTTTTGCGTCATCCTGCAGGAACACCAATGCCAAATCTTCTACTGCAACGGTATGGGCCTCGTCATCACGTGCGTGGTTACCCCAATTCTGGGCAGCATAGGTAATGAATGGGTACTCCGATAGACGATCTTCAAGTTCTTCGTCGTCGCCGCAAGGACCTTCGCCGAATATCGAAAACGAGACATATGTTATACATGCACTTGCTATCATTTCATGTGTAGCGCTCATCCAGTCTGGTCGATTTTGGTAGTCCTCGAAGTACTTGCGGGTTGTATGATGCATTAAGTGTACGGTGTTGCTTTTTTGGCTAATTACCACTAGCCCTGCACAGAGAGCGACGGCTCCATCGAGATCATTGATTATGTATTCCTTCCTAAAAGCGGAATGCCCTGGCGTCACGGCGAGAGCGTGCTGAAATTCCTGCCGAGTAAGAGGCCGCTTGGAGTCGACGATCCATGATAGAATTCGACGGGCCAATCTGCGATCACTTGGTTTTTGGCCCCCTATTCTGTTCAGTGCACCTTCGTACACGGTCGAAATCTTGTCGGGGCTTTCCATAAGTGCTCGGAGAGCATCCTCAAAGTATCCTCTTGACCGTTCTCCGATGATCGAATCTAGGAAGGGCTGAACAAGAACAAACCTACGTCGTTTACTTAGTCTCGGATGGCCGTCACTGGAGTAATCAAATATGAAACGTACATTCCATCAACTGCCAGAGTAATTTTTTCTGTGACCCTGCCACGTAGTTCAACGTCAGTTTTGACAATTGATTCTGACTTTTCTATAAGAATGTCGAGAACATTCTTCACATCTTGGGATTCAGCTTTGATATCCAATTCTTCAGCAGCTCCATATTCATCCCGAAAATCGAAAGTGGGTCTTGACGTTGCTAGAAGGCTCATGCTGGAATTCTTTTGCTGCATGGACAGGAGTGATAGCAATTCTTTGCGAGTGTTTTCGAAGCATTCGTCTAGAGCATCGACAACTAGGAATACTCGAGGGAACTTTCTAAGTACATCAGTAAGGACTGACGAAAAGTCATCAAAACGTGGTGGAGTGTCGCTGTTGTGATGACGATCGTACAGATCTGTGACCGATTCTGGCAATACATCGCACTGGCCCGCAAGCTGTTTGATTATGGCGGAAGTGAGAGCTCGCAAGGTTTGGTCTTGCCGTCTTTCGTACTCACAAAAAAGGCAAGCGACTCCTGCTTTGGTCTCGCGTGTTTTATCCTTTTGGGTGCTTTTCAAGTTGTCAACAATGACCGAGGCAAATACGGTTTTCCCACCACCCGCAATGCCATGGCACCAGAGCGTTTCAATATCACTGTTCGCCCATTTCAAAATCTGTTCCGAGTTGAGTATATCCTGCAGAGTGTTTGTTTGCTGCTTCCCGAGTGAATCAATGAAAAGGTCCGTATGGGTGTTGCTGTCAAGCCAATTCAAAATCTTTTCGCGGTCCTGCCGTTGTGCGTCTTCAAGGTGTCAGCAATAAGACCTCATAGTTGCACTTCGGAATTTACATCCCTTCAAGCAGTACGTCTAACTTGACCTCAACGTTGTTAATACCATGCTCAACTATAGAGTAAACCCGTTAAAACCAGTAGGTACTTTCCTCTCCTGAAGCTCATCACTCACCCCTTTCTAGCACCTTTACCGCTTCCTCTGTGCTCTCGATTTCTTCCTTCAACACAACTTCCAATAACTCCTTTGTGTACGCTGCTGCTGTTGCTGCAGCGTAGCGCTGCCAAATTTTGTGCTTGTGCGTATCGGAATAGTCGCAAATGCCTCGCACAACAAGGCAAGGAAAATCGTTCATAAGCCCAGCCGCCTCCATCTCAAAGCACAAAACACCGTATTTCTTTCTAATTTTATCTCTTGTGAGACCATGCCTCATTACTTGATCCGCAGAGGCAATGGTGCCGTAGTGGATGACGGGGCCAGGATATTTCCGTAGCTTTCGAGAAACCAGGCGCATGGGATCGCAACCACGACAAGGCAGCGGAATTTCGTCCAGATCATCGGAGTCATCTTCATCTTCAGCCAAGTCATCATCCTCCTTGGGTTCCTCATGCTCATAGTCCGCCTCAAAGAGTTGATCGTACTTGAGATCCGGGCACTTATACTGGTCCTCGAATTCGGGGTTCGCATCCTCCGAATCTAGCAGCCTCCTGATCATCGCCGTGACATTGCGCGTGATGGCATTGCGCTTAGACTCATGTTTAGCCCTTAACTTAGCAACTGCATTTGTGAGCGGAGTGGGCGGCATGTTCAACAAGCCGGTGTGTTTGAATTCGCCGCCCGCGACAACTTTTCCGCGATCATATTTTACAACGCCACCTGCGACCACAGTAAGTCGCGAGAGCTTTCAGTGCTCACAAAGCGAGCTTACCAAGCTCTCCTTGAGGAATGCTAACGACAACGTCGCCTAGTCGAATATCTTCGTTAGGTCGGGCGCGGCGGGCAGGGGCACCACCTCCAATGCCTACCATTAGGCCAAAACGGATCTTCGGGAAACTTCTCAGCATATTCGCTGCCACATTCGCAGCAGGTGTTACACCCATATTTCCGGCCGGAAGACAAGCAATGACGATGTTATGGCCTTTGATTTCGCCTAAAGTATACATATTCTTGTCACCTTGGGCGAGATCGAGGTCTTGATGCACCTCGTCCAGCATGCCTGACGATGCTGCTAGTTCGATGGGGAGAGCACATATCCACCCAATGGTGTAGTCTGTTCTGGAGCGTTTCCTTTACCAGAGGTTGTTAGCTGTTGGTTCGAAAATTTTCAATTTCAGAGACGAACTTCGCTGGTGTGGTCGCCATGGTGGTGGCTTGTTCCGCGCGACTACTTGATTCAAATGCTCTTAAGCGGCTCCTGCATCTACAGAGCTTGGTGTTGTTGGTAGACGCACAAGGCTGAAGATAACAGCGTCAGAGCGGGGCTGCGCAATGACGTCGGGCTACGCGTGGAGGTTGCTGAGCACGGTCCTCTTCACGTGACTGAATAACGCCTCACGGCCCGAGGGGCTGAGGGGCACTACTACCAAAAGCTACTATCCGATGCTTAGCTACCTAGTTTCAACACTGAATCTACATATGTCGAAATCTCTCCTACATCTTTGCCTTCGATTAACCTTAGCATGAATGGTTATGTCAGAAGCCGTACCCAATGATCCGTCCATCAGAGCGAGCGATGCAAGCTCCAACGATCCTAGTATCGCATCCAACGACTCCTCAAGTGTATCAGCATAACTCCCTCTTATCCGTCGCCCAACGCTAACATTTCACGGAGTCTAGGTGCCAAAAAGGCCGCGACGCCGCCTCTTATCCAAATTAATACGATCAGCGGCCGTAGCCGCTGGAGAAGAAGTGCTCGCATCCTGGATCGCACGTGATCGCAGCAAGCGCGGCAACTACATGACCTCACGGGTACCGAAAATGGCCTTTTACGGTGCTTTCATTAGTACTTCCGTAACTCATTTCCTGATTAAGGGATTGAAATCTGTTTTTGGGAGCAGTGAGTCTAGTATGTCGAGGCTGATGGAAATTTTGGTCGGGATGTTTGTGGTAAGTATATCCCTAGATTCTCTTCGATCGTGCTTGAGAGAAACGAAAGAAGATTAATGGTAACGTTCTGTCCGTAGGTTGCTCCCATCCAGAAAATCGTGCATATCCTCTCCATGGCTCTTATCGCTGGTGCACGTACGTTCCATCAACTCCGAGCCACCGTTAGAGCAGGATTTCTTCCGGCCATGACTGTGATATGGCTTGCAGTTCCGGTTGCTGTGGGCATTGCGCAGAATTTTTTGCCCGAGGATAGTTGGCCGCACTTCTTCAGCTTGGTATCATTTGCTGTGGACACATATACCAATCAGATAATTAAGAAGAAGCGACTTGCTGCTCATAGGAGAAAGTATTACGGGGATCGTGGGAGTCGGTGATGGGAGATTCATGAAGGGAGTGACCATTCGACAAGATGCATGGGGCCAAGGGTGATGAATTGGAAAAGGTTAACCACCACGATCGCAGTATGACATTAAAATGGAATTCGAGAAACGCCTGTAGAATACATACGAGGACAGAATTTTTGAGGATGCAATGGTGTCCTCTACGCAACCTTCTTAGTATGCCACCAATTCGAAGACGAACTCTACAAGTGGGGATACAAAACCATAAAAGACGAAGTTTTGACCGCAGAAATGGCTGAATTATGTAGCATGGAATCTGCGCTTCGCGAACTCCAACTGTCATGCTGTAGCTATCGAATAATGCGCAGTTCGATTATGTGATATTGGAAGGGGAAACTGCCAAAACCCTGCTCAGAAATCTTGCCATTTTGCCATTCGACGGACGGCTCTGTATCAACGTTGAAAGACTGGAAGAGGAAAAAAGGACAAGGAGAGAGCGCGCGTCGCCCACGAGCCAGTAAACGCACCGACATGTCACCTTGAAAGCAAAGTCTCAACGTCTTGTAGCCTAGCCGTGTGTGAGGGTGAAATTAGCAGGGAACAGAACGAACAAGTGAATCAGGGATGAATGAACTCAATTCATCAATTTATAAACGAGACGAATCCTTGAGGATCCTCACAACATTCAGAGAGACGAAATATATATAATGTGTCACATGACTAGTAGACACTCGGCCCAATAGGCATCTAAGGGGCTTCCTACAGAGGCCTTTCGGGAAACAGAAACATTTCTCTGTGAAGATCTTTAACTGACTAAGATCATAATAACCCTGAAGGGTATTGGAAGCCAATCAATGGAGGACTAGCGGTTGGTTTGCTGGGTATGAGTGGCAGCATGTCTCCACTCACGAACGCGCAAGCAACCTCAAACGAGCGAAATATACAGCTCGCCATCCAGGCTATCAAAAATGGTGCAAACCTAATCAAACGACGCGCTGCAAAGATATATAACGTCCCCTAAAAGACCCTCCACACGCTAGAATACCCTCACGACGTGATTACTAACCCAACTTGATAAAACCCACTAAGACGGAGGAGTGGGTAATCGTTCAATATATACTTAACCTAGATTTTCAATGCCATCCCCCCCCGGCTTGCTGCTGTGGGGTATATGGCTGATTCACTACTAGCTGCGCGCTGTGAGAGATATTTCTGTTTCCAGAGAGGCCTCCATAGGAGGCCCTTTACGAAGGAGCTCATTTCTAGTGAAGAATAATCTTAGTGCATCACCAAAAAGTGAATTGAGACTCAGGAATTGAAGATTCTGCGCGGAAAAAAACGATCATATTAATTATTCAAATCGATCGCTATCAATTATTTATCCATCATGAAAGCAATTATCACCTTTGTACTTCATGATCTGTCGCACAACCTCAGGTATTCTGTCAATCCATTTATCTACTTGAGCCTGAGGAATGGCCCCCCTTCCAACATCACATAGTCGAACTGCGCATTATTAGATAGCTACAACATGACAGTCATTCTTCACACAACCTCGGAGAGTGGTGGAATTGTCACAGTGAATCATCTACGAGCACGGACTAACAAATCGATGAGACAGAGACCTGCAAGCCCTACGTGACTCCCGCCACCACGAAATGCATGACTTTCGAGTTAGAAAAGACCATGGAGGTATACCGTTCAACCCGAGGGCTCTTCCTGTCCGTACTTTTGCTCTCAAACCCTGGGCTCGAATAATAGAAAAACTTTCTGTTGGAAGGTAGGAAGAGAACAATGAAACGAGCAGACCATATGAAGTTGATTGATCGATTGATCGATCTGCGGAGAGAGTCTACAGGAGTGTTTTATGTGAGTGCCAAGAGCTGCTTGGTGATAGGGCCTCTATGAGTCCCGTGTATTGGAAGTCGTACATACAGCTGGCCGACACTTTCAGTCTAGCTCTGAAAGGATTGGCTGAACTTTAGCCGCGTCAGCTGAACCTTCCACACCACGAGCCATCCGTTACTCCTCTCTCAACCAATATCATTTCCAAATATGGCGGTTGATCCACTTCATCGACCACCCTGGTGCGAAGCATTCAGGAACACAGCAATCCAACAACTTCGTCACGAGGTCAAGGGTACATTGTCCACGAAGCCACCTATCAATCCCCCTATCGTGGAATTCAAACACCGAACAGACGCATCTGGTGCAGTTTACAAAACACTTAAACACTCAGAACTAGAGATTAGGCTTCTCGATGTAGCATTAGCTGAGGACGACAGTCCCATTTTCTGTAGTTTAACAACAGTATCACTAAATTCCAAACCCAGATATGCTGCGATGTCGTATGAATGGGGCGACGCTGCCCTAGAGACCGTAGAGATTAAAGTTGACGGGCATTCTTTTCAGGCTCGACAAAATCTTGCTGCAGCGCTACAGGGATGGTTCAAAGGCAATTCGTCTCTGGGTTGATGCCATTTGTATCAACCAGAACGACATACCAGAAAGAAACTCGCAGGTCCCGCTCATGGGGGCCATCTACACAGAAGCTACCATGGTCTTGTCCTGGATGGGGATGGAGGAGGATACGGAGTTGGCAATTACCGCGTTGAGAGGTGTCGTGGACAACATGCAGCTCGTTGAACGAATGTCCGAAGATATGGAAACAGAAAACTTCCCTCAACAACGTACTCAACGAGATGTTACGCAGTGGCTGGTAGGCTTGATGTCTCTCTGCGAGATTCAGTACCAGAGTCTTCCAGATTCGTCAGAAGCAGCTAACAGTCGGCGAACCACCAGCAACTACATCTGGGATAGCCTAACGCTTTTTGCCAACCATTCTTATTGGCTACGCGTCTGGATCGTCCAAGAGATTATATTGGGTCGAAAGGTTGTACTCGTTGCAGGTGACGAGGCAATCGACCTTGACGAACTTGATATATTCACCGGAAATCTTCGCAACCTTTTACTTCAGTCTCGCCCGTGCCCTTCGTTTGTCCAGCCCACGATATGGTCCATCATTTCGTCAAACTTCCATGCCTGGAAACCTCTTCGCCAAACCACAAACCTTCGATGGCAGCACCGTCACGGAACGCTGAAAGATCTTGGCCTGGATCTCGTTCTCGCAAACCGGATCCAACGTGCAACAGATCCAAGAGACAAGGTCTTCGGCTTAACAAACATCACCGACATGGGCATTGTCGTCGATTACGCTTTGCCCACCGAGCGTGTGTTCTGCGACTTTGCATCTAGGTGGATAGCTGCAGGGAAGCCATTAGAACGCCTGCTGATTTATACTGGCTGCGGAGTCCACGCTAAACAAGAGTTAGATCTCCCTTCATGGGTCCCAGATTGGCAGCAACTTTCGAGAGGTATGCACAACTTTGACCCTACATGCTACAGAGCAGGTGGGGATCAGGAGTTTTTGAGCATATTCTCATCTCTCGTTGGACCCTTCGTCTCCAAAGACTACACCCTGCGCACGTGCGGTGCTGCAGTTTCAATTGTAACGTCCACCAGCCCCGCTATGGGCCAGCTCGGCGAGGCATCGAAACGCCACCTTGAGTTTGCCACTGCATATCTTTCACGAAAGACTGGCACGGTATATCCGACAGGTATACCCTTCCTTCAAGCCTTCTTCCGGGTCGCGCTTCGTGACCGGGACCTCCTCCAAGACAACGCTCGGCTTCAATCCTCAAGCCCAAACTTCTTCGCCCTCGCGCTGGGATTCTTACGTACTCTAATCCATCACACACACTTCACCATGGGCGAGGATTTAGAACAGACCCTCCGGATATGTCTCCCACTACTGGGGTTGCTCCCGGGCCCCGATTTCTCCTCCTCCTTCTCCAGATCGTTCCTCGGCTGCGCTTCATCACACGTCGACGCGTGGACTACGGCCGAGGACGCCATATCTGGGTCCTCCCCGAACGGTCTCATGGCAGCCATAACCGTTGTACAACTCGAGAACTCAGATAAGCGCTTCTTTGAGACATCGGACGGCTTTCTTGGTCTCGGGCCGCGCGGAATGCAGGACGAAGACTTAGTCGCTGTGCTCTCCGGTTGTAGGATGCCCGCCATCCTCCGCACGGTTGATGGCCGCTTGAGATTTGTCGGATCGTGTTTTGTGCTGGGGTTGATGGATGGCGAGGCGCAGCAGTTCGGGCCGTCGGGGAGGCTTGGTGATTTTGGTATGCTTGATATTCACTGATGGTGCGGCTAAAAGAGTAGTAAATTTGCCCAGTTGTTTGGATTTGAATGGTCAATTTTGGGCCCCATGTAGCTCTATACCTATAAGCACCTCTAGCTATAGATCTAGCATTATATAACGCGCGACTTTGAGCCATTAAGAACTAAGAGAAAAGCACGAAAGAGTAACCAAAAAAAGTTAAAACATACTGCGGTGGAGTAAAGGTGTGTGTGATAGAAATATATCACACGGGGGTAGGAGGGCGACTCGCAGCCATGCGATGTCCGAAGCAGCAATGCACTGATGGAGGAGAAGAATTAAGATGGAGGTTTGGCAGTAGACTGCAATTTCGTTCAATCTAGCTACCAAACCAAATGAAAGATGAAGGAGTTGTGAAAAACAGATGAAGCATTCGTGATCTCGTTGGGGATCGGTTCGATGGATGGTGGATGGAGATATCGAAAACGGCCAATATCCAGAGGGACTCTTTCAACGATCACAATTGGTGAACGCAATGAGTATGCTTGGCTATGAAGGGAAGAATTACTCGATTAAAAGAGCCTTGTACCAGTACAGATATTTCGAAGCATCCGATCCACGCGATAAGATCTACGGACTGTTCAATTTGATGAAATGTAACGCATCCGAACAACCCCTCGTAGTCGATTACAGTCAAACAGTGGCCAAAGTCTACGCTGATACAGCGTGGGCAGCCATTCAGGAACACTCTAATCTGGTGATCCTGTCACTAATCGACCACCCTCCAGAGTACGATGGTGACGACGGTTTCAGCTCGTGGGCTCCAACATGGAGAGCTAGCAGCACTAGGAAGACGTTGTTCCTAATTCTGGAAACGGAGATGTCTACTTGTAAACCTAGGCCCCTGCATGCCTGCTTGGATGAGAATAAGCTAAGAGTACGCGGTTTGATATTTGATCGAGTGAATAAAGTCGGAAGGGCAATGGTGCGCCATGAGCTTCGTGACGCAAACTCCAAAAGCACAAGAGAAATCGAAGACCACTTGGACATGATCCTGGCACGCCAGAGGCCAGAATGCTTGGAGTCCACCGCAAGAGCTCTAGCGCGTACCTTGACATCAAGCATGATCAGAATCTATCGTGGAAGGTATATGTCTGTGGCTGGCCATTGGGCCGACAATATAAGAGAACAGTACTATTTCGGGTTCTGCGACTACGTTAGGAGATCATTCCCTACCATTCATCAGGAATACATCAACTGCTTTGAGCCACTACAGACGAAAAAATTTAATGAAGAAGGCAAGTATACTCAATCTCTGGAAAGTGCTTGCGACCAGCAACAACTGTTCACGACTGAGACAGGCTCTTTCGGGCTGGGACCGGCATGTGTCCGCGAAGGGGATATCGTTTTTGTTCCGTTTGGAGGATATATTCCGTCTTTTCCATCGGTGTTGAGACCGAAGAAGGACGGGTATTTGTTTAGAGGACAAGTTTATATTGATGAACTGATGGATGGAAGGCTTGTGGATGACTGGGAAGCTGGAAAGTTGCAGGATCAGGAGTTTTGTCTCATATAGTGTGCTGATCACATAACGAAAGTTACCTCCATATTGATCGTTTCAGTGCCTCTGAAGGGATTCACTGGAGTGATATTAAACCTTTTAAGAGACTTCAGTGTAGTATATTCAACAAAAGATATTGTTATTTCTCGCCAGAGGCTTCTTCGTCTAAGAGCAGGTTTTCAAATGAACTTGACCCTTTACAGATCACATTTGCCTCTACTCTTTTGCGTCTATTGTTTTAGAATCTAGTGACTGAACTCCTAGGACTCACTCACAGAATGAGGAGTTCCTGGAATGTTGTTACGCAGTTTGGCCTGTAGATCAATCATGGTTGCTGCTGCCGAATTCCGATATCTCTGTTGGAAGTCAAAGACGCACTTGTGGCCGCACATTTTAATTCTCAATATCTTTCCGATGAATCTATCTCCATTTTCCCTTGATATTCCGGATAGGAGAGTATGTTTTCCAAATTTGGTACTCCAGGCGAATCCACAAGTAGGACGATCGAACTCTTCATGGTACGCATTGACCATCTTTATTCAAACTCACGTCCATCACGGAACTCTGCACCACCTTCCGAGTTTCCAGACTTTCCTCGCTGTTGATCTGTTTGGCCATGTTCGGGAAGACTGCTGCTCACACTTAGATGTTCTTCGAGAAATTCAGCAACCACGCCGCAACAATCTTCTCCTCGCTCAACTTCACATCAACGCAAAAATGCCTCCCTAGCTTTCAACCCTGTAAATTTTGACTCCATGTACTCCGGCAAAAAGGCATCCACGTCACCTCCTCTACGCGGATCTCTATGATATTTTCCAGTTTTAAAAAAGTCAAAAACATACAACAGCAGGGATTCGCCAATGGTCACCCACTTGACTACTAGTCCGCCGGTATCTTGCTTAAATAGGGCTGAGCGAACGGGAAGCCTTGTTTTCAAGATCCTGTGGTCGTATGTGATAGAAGCGCCGAATTTTCTTGTATAAATATATAGAAATATCACTCAAAGCATAATAAGAACGTAACGGAAGACTGAGGTCCAGCTTCTGTAATAAGGTTTTAGATCTTTAGCGCTAACTGTAAGTAGTGTACCATCAACCCAATCTACCTTAAATTAGCGATAAGCCCAAGATACCATACCGTATACCACTGACTAACAGTCCGTCATATGTAACATATCTCACACGCACATACATATATACACACAATACACATCTTCATACCTTCTCTCTCACACCCTACTTACATTAAATGTTTATAGAAGACAAAGACTTTGATCGCGTGCACATCTTTGCTCTAGGGATTGCTTGTTCTGCTGCCTCCTGAATAGCTTCTGTAAATATATAACGTCAAGCACAAGCGAGCAGACCACACAAGCGAGCGGGCCACTTCACCAACAAAACGCGACTCTACAGCAACATAACTCCACAACGCAAGAAGATATAGACTATCTACGATTTGCAAATCAATCTACAGTTTATTCTGCATCTTTTTGACATGTACGAATATTGTGTCCTGTTTCTTTGCAGCCACTGCAACGCGGCTGTTGAGCCGCGTTGCTACCGGTACCTGAGCGCGCTCTACTTTGATGCATTTCGCCCTCAAGCTGCGCATCAACGTCCTTTTGAACGATTATATCAGCACCCTCTACTATTGATAAGGTCCCTTGCCTCTGTATCCGATTTCTTTTGCGTGCTCTATGCTTTGATGCAGCTTCATTTGCCTTCTAAAAGTGAGCTACTTAATCGCGAAGTAGCACGCTTGAATTTATCATCTCGCGCCCCGAGCAAGCTGATTGTCACGAGAGGCTATTAGTAGTTGATGATGAAGGCTCAATTGGCTATCGGAAGCTACGGATACAATCTCAGGTGCGATATATTATCATACAAGACGTTGAGTAAGGAGCTCAACCGGAGGTCCTTCGCGTTTAATAAATACTCGGCATGGTTCGTGCGTAGGCTGAGCCCCATTCGGGCTCAGTTTTACATTCTAAGTTAGGTTGTCAGGCTCGTCGATCGGAAGGCACTGTAGAATCAGTGCCCTTGACAGTGTCACTCCGTGTCAATGTGGTCCTAGCAAAACCTAGCCACTTGCTTGTGCTAGCTGCTAAGAAAAAAAGGTGCTTATTAATAGACGCTGCTTCGTAGTGGAACACGTTAGTATATATTTAATTATATTATAACACAGAGGTGAGCCTAGGCCTAACAGTTAATCAAAAACTTTAACATTATTTAGAATACAGGGCTGCCCAAACGAGAAGGAAATCGCCTCGGTCATTGAATTGATGTTACTGGGGACATTTCAAGAGATGGCGCAATGCCATGGTCGGCCGTATCACTGAGATGCAACATCTGTCGGTCCCGCTCACCAACCATTTCATGTCCTTGAGTGGCTAGTTCGCTTGGTGGTGGTTTCGGTGTTGGAAACCTATAATAGCCTCCTGGCACATCCGGCGAAGGTCCTTGAGATAACAGCGGACTTACAGAGACTGGCATAACTCCGTTGTAAGGGATTTGGGATGTTGGAGTTAATGTCATCTGTCGTCGCAGATGACGACGACGTTGGACACTCTTGCCGACAAGCCACCAGCCACAGAGTATAAGTCCCAACACAACCACCCCGGCGATGGCAATGCCGACAATGGCACCGGTGGATAGATGGCTAGGCGATGGAGAATTGGTCGAGGTGGTGCTGCTTGTTGGTTGACACGACTGAGTACAAGGAATTGAACGAGTTGCTGTCCGAATTTGGAAGTTCGGCTTCCGCGCCAGTAGAGCTGCAAGACCAGTGCCAGTATTATTACCCGAATCATATCCATTTTTTGGAGTAAGCAATGTTGCCCCGCCGTTCTTATCTCCTCCAACAATATTGTACACCTCGAAAGGAACCACATTCGAGCTAACGTTGGGATAGTACGGTGCCCAGTATGTGTCTTTAGGAGGTTCACCTGTGTTGTTCACACCTCCTGTCCAAAGGTCATGTTGACCCCAAATATTCGAGGCAAGATCGCACATATTAGAATCGGGGTAATAGCCGCCGATAACAATCATCTGTGAGAGGGACTTTACCATATTGCAGGACGAAGAGTAGTGTCCGGAATTGTCAGTGGTATTTCCCTGGTGACCAGGGAATATTTTCACCCATTGGAATGTGGGCAAAGTCAAAACATGTATGTCATTGAACGCATTAACGTTTCCGATTGATATCGGAGCACTTCGGCCTCCCCATACGTAGCTTTTATAGTTAGCTTTCAAGCCTTGTACCCGGATAGCATAGAGGGGAATCGAGAGCGCCTTACATATTGTAGCTTGATTTATCTGGTGCCCATGCCGCATCCATACAGAACCGGGCCCTATTTTGCGGTATTACTCCCGTTGCCGTCTGCGTGAACCATGAATTCGTCGCTGGATCAAATATAAGAATTTTATCCATCGGCTGAGCAGATTGTGTTCCATTCCCTGGGTCCACAATGCCTCCAAGGTAGACTAGGAGTCCAGTATCGCCAGCTGGGATCCACGATATTGCACCTTCAGCTCTTCCCAGCCCGTCTGGGGAGTTCATTGCGCTGAATTTGTTTGCTTCGTAGTCATATTTGTACATATTGAAGCTCATTGTTGGAGGTTGTGTCCATCCGTGCATGGAGGTATTACTGATCCATCCCCCATAATAGTATCCTTGGCCAAGTTGCGAAATGCTGACACCGGCACCATACGATGAAATATTTGGTGAGACTGGAGTCGTTGGCGGTCCAAGATCGGCCCACGAGTTGTAAAGGATGTCGTAGCTAAATAGGTGATAATTCTGTGCAAGCCCTTGTGTGGCTTCGCCGCCGTAGACGACGAATTTCTTGTTCACATCATCACCCCAGAGGGTTCCGCCGGCGACTGTCGGAACAATATCGGAATCTTTATTCAAACTGATGTTGAGCTGGGGCCATCCTGCTACGTCTGTGCCCGTGGTAAGATTATTGAGATCGTGGAAACTGAGCCATGTATCTGCAAATTAACATTAGCTGATTTTTATTGGACTAGTTATTACCATATGATTCTAGCCTTAGATACTTACTAGGAACATTTGATTGATTCTGGGCTAACAAATCGAAGGACACATAGCCACCATCGATATACAGTTTATCGTCGATGACAGTAGTCTGGTGTGCATACCTTCGGCAGAAGTTGTCCTTGGGATTTTCGACGGCACCAGTCAACTGAGTCGCGAAGGATAGCAGCACTACCAACCTCTGCTTTCTGTTGCCTCGAGATGAAATCCCCATCGCAGTGGTCGCCGACCAGAATAAACAGAAAGAAAGAAATTTCATCGCTGTTTTAATTCAGGCGCAAATTCAGTGAAATCCGGAATGGGTGCCCAGCAGAACTTCTAAGATTCCGTAGCATCTTAAAACTTTCAACATCAGCACCCAGATGGTCTAGATGAAAGGCTGAGTGGTAGATTGAATGCAGCTAGATATGCCACAGCAAGGATCTACTGAAGAGGAGAAGATTGGACGTAGTACAGAAACTCTCTCCCGTCTATTGCGATCAGGAAAGTCCAAATCACGCCACCAATTGAGAGTAATGTGAGGTCCACTTGTTTGCCTCGATTGGTCTTGTTCAACCGATCAAGCGGGGTACATGAAAGCTAAACGGCGTTTTCCAGTTGCCACCTGGGAATGTGTCACAGCTTGCATATGATCGCCACTGAAATTCGTGTAAAGGTGAAGATTTACTCTACAATCGGTAAGGAAGTGGTCCCATCATCTTGATCTATCCCTTTGGCGCATCAGAGGTTTTAGGAAGGGTGTAGATATGTAGTTGTTTCAAAAACAGTGAAGCTGCTTCTCGGTGGATTTTAGTCCTAATCCGACGTGTTGATTTTTAGGCTGTGGAACATCAAACTATAGAACTGTTCGGTTGTAGACTATCGGGTTCTTTTCTGTTCTTGGGGGGGGGAGGCACCCTCAGGATTCAAGCGGACAGGCAGCTTGTGGGCTAGCTCTATCCATCAGCCCACCGCAGGTGCTACAACAGAACGATTCTTCAGCCGTTCAGCTAAGGCGCTCAGCTGAGTTACTCGTGCAAAGATATACGCCCTCTACTTGCATCGACCGATCTTTCATCTCAAAAGGAACCCCAGATTTCCACACCCATTGATCTACTCCCACTTGTCCGAGAGGCTTGTCAAAGCTCCGGAGACGCTACCAATCAATCTAGCTGTAGTCGAATAGCGTACCGTTTTGAGTAATCGTCGGTTCGTTAAGCTGGCTTCCTAGGAGCACCATCAAATCATCGCTAGTACGTTGCAACTCAGTCAGTGCAGAGGGATCTGAAACGACTTCTGACAGCGCTTCATCGTCACTCTAGAGCAGGATGAAGCTCTGCTGTACAGATAACTTTTATCCTGAGTTGGTAGCTGCGACAATCATCTACTACGACGTTGAAATGATCCGGCATCTTCGAGGTGAGTACATGAACGCTTCCGCCGTGTTTCTACATTCATTTTGGCAAACTGATGGGTAAGAAAGGAGTCTGAATCCAGGCCGGATTCGATCTCGATGCGCGATGAGTCGATTACTCGATCGATTTACGTACTCGATGGCTAACTCTGAACAAAACCACTACTTTTACACCTTCCTTTAGCTTTCCCAGTATGCTATCTACAACAAGCCTGCAAAACCAGCAGCACCAGCAAGCATTGCTAGAACTACACTAGTGGCCTTTGCAGCCGCGCCAGTGAACTCCGGTAGGGCAGTAGCTGTATTTGAAGTACTAATAGTCGGGAGCGCGGTAGTGGCGAAGACGCTAGTAGGCTTAAAAACGGGCGCGCTTGCACTTGGAATGACAATAGGTCTGGTTTCACGGATGAGGCTGATAGTAATAGAATGTTCTGCTGCACATTGCGAGATGTCCTGGCCATCAGGACAGCAAACAGTTTTACCTCTGCCATTGCGGGCGCAGTAGTAGCCACGGTGGCAGAGATCTTACGTGATTTTTTAATAACTCTCTTGTTTCTAGCTTGTAAAGAAACATAGTGAGAGAAGAGAAGAAACAAGACTAACTTATCTCCAGTTCCAGAAGTGACTAGTGCCTGGGCACTGCTCCCATGTTGGACCATAAGAGTCTTGACAGGTCTTGTAGGTAGTTTATCATTTTGTAAGTTCATTGTCGCGTTTTATCATAGTGCCAAAGTCGTGCCCTGGGGAGTAGAATACGGATCCAAGGACTGGGGTGGAAAAGAAAGTCGCGGCAAAAACTTGAATACACATTTTGACCGGTTGTACGGAATTGAAAGTATTATGTTATACCTGAGTAGAAGGACAAATTTTTTACTTGACTGAACACACTATGTACGGACAGTCGAGAGGGCGAGAAAATAAGCTCCAGATCGAAGAAGGCATGAAGTTATATACATTCTGCTGCCTGGATTACCTGCTATGAGCTGTAAAATGTTAAGGCTACAGCCTACCTCGCAGCCTCCACCACCACAAACGCCCTGCAGCCATGATCCTTCCAACTCCTCTTCTGGCGGTGTCGGAAACCAATCCGTAGCACCAGTCTTTTACTACAGAGGGTAAGCTCAATAATTCTATTACTAATGTGATAACCTGTCCAAGCCACAGCCAATCATACTATCAGAGAACATAAAGTTCTGGCCCGTGCGCATCACGTGATTAATAGAATTATTGAGCTTACCCATTGTAAGAGAAATACTTAGATGCAGCTCAACAATTCAGCTGCCTCGTCTTTGGTTCACCCATGACACCGTTAGGTTCAATAAGCGGGTGGTGTCGCGGCCGCACATATAAAATCACCTTTAGTACGTCACTGGTTTCAAGTAGCCGTTTTGGCCTTCATAGCTGCTTAGCGTCTCATAGCCCTGATGGAGCCTACGATGGCAAGAGCTGGCTTGCGCAGCCGGTTATCGCCGCTTGGCTACGTTTTTCTTTGAATGGTGAGCTGCTTCTGGGTGCATTGGTCATAGCGGCATTTTTGGCTTCATCTTCGACAACGTCAACAGATCAAACGATCAAACGATTTGCGGAGCCGGGACCCAGGTACACATGATATGAAGCGGTACCTTCCAGTCGCCGACTATGCCAAGCTTCTATAGAGGTTGCAAGAAGCATATCGGATCATATTAGCAACATTACAAGCAATGAGCTTAAGTGTAGTAGGGTGATGTAGCTCTTATGTAACCACTCGTTGATCGAAGATGTCAGAGAGATAACAAGCTATGCTGCCCATCCAGTTGTCCACCGATAGGCCTACCGATACTAGTGCGAATGCTTTATATCGGCGCTAGGCCAACTGTAGTGCCGGTAAAGGTTGAGCTGGCTCCATCCGGGTACTCGCCGGAGTTGCACAGCGAAACCGAGGACTCGCCAAGATCATCCTATATACTGAAACTTTGCTTGAATGACCCACTATTGGACCGTTCTATGCCGGATTTTGAACGAAAAAGCTCGCACTGGCTGTGGATAGGTACGCTTGAAGACATACTACAATTATTGCTGCAATTATATTTCAAAATATTACGCTTCGGTGAGGCGGTGTTGAGAAAGGTTCACTGCATGAGATGGGATGAGGATAGTGCGGGGATATTGAAGGTCAAACCTGTTGAAACTTTGTGCCGCAACCTACCCCTCACAACACTAAATATAACAAAAGCAATGTTAGACAAGGCCTAGAATGAGTGCGTGATACGCATGGCCTAGCCGGCATTTAGAACAAGACTCGAATAGTCATTCTCTTTTATGTTATGTCGTATATTCATTGGAATAACCTTATCATTATTGTATGTTCATCAAATGCACCGCTCAGCAATAACCCATAAAGAATATGTGAAATGTCAGGGATACACATCAGCCGTCCACATCGATTGGGCCACCTCACATTGCCACTGCCACCCTCCATCTTAATCTTACCGCCATTCATCTAGGACTAAGCCATATCCATCCCCAACTCAGGCTGACTCCTCTGAGAGCCTGGTCTCAAAGACCAGCGACGGGGCATGCCTCACAGCTGCACAATTCTCTGAGTCCTTGTCTCGCTGACCATCCAAAAACTCCCACACCTCAGTTTGCCCTTCAAACCTAGCGACATCTGCAGCCGTATGTCCCCCTCGATTCTTGATGTGTAGGCTCGCTTTCCACGACACCAGCAGCTGCACCACATCTAAATATCCATAGCTCGCAGCCCATATCAATGCCGTGCGACCGTAGCCATCTTGTCGGTCGATTTGCACGCGGCCGGTCGAGAGGAGCGCTTCCACCGTCGCGGGGGACCGGATGAAGAGCGCCCATAGCAGCGGCGTCCAAACGTCAACATCCGCGTCATCCTCGCCGCCACACTTATTCTTGAGTAAGGTGCGCAAGGTATCTGTGTGTCCGCCTTGACAGGCCCATGAGATCGCATTCCGCAGATCATTGTCTTTGGTGGCTTTGTCGATACCCGCTTTGTGCATCAAAGTACTGACCACTTCTCTTTGGCCGTTTCCCGCAGCCCACGACAGTGGAGAGCGTCCCTTTGCATCTTTGAGATTGAGGTCAACGGAGGAGTGTCGAAGTAAGACTTTCAGAGATCCCCGGGAGCCTTCCCCTGCGGCCCAGGATAGGACTGAGCGTCCAGATTTATCGACTTGGTTGATATCGACCGACGGCTGCTTCAGTAATGATTGCACGATGCGTGTATGATCTCCTTGCACGGCCCAGAAAAGTGGCGTCCAGTGTGTGTTATCCTTGTCGTCGGGCCTAAATGCTCCACGGTCCAACAGCGCTTCAACAATTTCCAAGTGCCCATTCCCCGCTGCAAACGATAGTGCTGATCTTCCAGATTTCCCCCTCAAAGAAATCTCTGTACGTGGCTCTTTAAGGAGTATCTGGACAGCATCCAGATGTCCGTATTGTGCAGATATAGTCAAGGGTATTTGCCGGTCGATGCCTATGCCGTTAGGATTTGCGCCGTGTTGAAGCAACACCTTGATAGAGTCCGGGGAGCACATTCTCGCCGCCCAGAACAGCGCCCGGTCTTTTCTTGCTTCGCTGTCAAACTTCGCCTTTTCCAATGTCTCGGAAAGCAGCATAGTCAAATTGAAGAATGCAGCTACCTCAATCGTCTCGAAACTGTCTGGAAACGGAAATTCCATATTATTCTTGATCCAGTAGTATTTCAGCCAGTTTGTCAGAACGCAGCTAGGACTCGCTGTCAATCTACGAACCGCCTCCTGGACAGGCTTTGGGGCGATGCCTTCGCATATCGAGTAGTGCTCTGCCCAGTGAGTCGCAGAGTAGTCAAAGAATGTATATTGTTGGGCAAGTAGAGTGCATTGCTCCTCGTCCATATTCTGTGCGTCTTTGAAGAAGTTGTCTAGGCCGAGATGATCGTCTAGGCCGAGAGGGCCGTCTGAGTCCGTTGTGTCAAAGTCCGTGAACGGGAGAGAAGGGAACGAAGTGGGCGAGCTGCTCTCGAGGCTCGTCCGTTCTGGGGCAAAAATATCAGATTGGAAGTCTTGCAGGAGAAGGTATTGGATACATGACTGGGATATGCTCAGCGCGGCATCCATCAAAGGAACCGCGAGGCTCTGCACTATCTTGTCTGTAGAACGGAGTGCGAAGTCTGTCAGGTATTCTTTGGCGGACTGGTGTATGAGCGAAACCTTCGAGTCTTCGTTTGAGCTCTGGTTCACATCCTTGATGCGGACGAAGGATCCCACAATGTTCTGTAGTGTTGAGCTAATAGAGAGCTGCAGGTCATCCACCACATCGGCTACAGACTTATGTTCTTGATCAATTGTGAATGCAGTGTTTATCTCCATCAATGTTAGGTGTCTCCAGCTTCCAATAAGCAGCCGCAAGATTTTCCCAGCGTCTTCTCGATCCTCAGATGAGATCCCGAGTAAGGATTTGCTATAGGTAGCTTCAAGGTTCTGAGGGAACGTGTTGATGATCCGTTCAAAATCTCTCTTCGACGCCTTTGGACTTCCTTCTAGGCTATGGAGCACCATGTTCAACCAGAGAAAGCTCTGATCGGACTTAGAGTACAGCACTTGTTCCAGATAATTCTTTGTTTCGTCGTTGCAGTTGAATTTGTTCGCAATCTCGCCGACCTTGCTTCGAATGACTAGCTTCACATCTTCACTGATATTACTTTGGTTTTGCTCAATTGGTAGTCTATTTTTCAATAACCCCGTAAGGTTATACGCATTGCTGAGCGACGGACGGCTGGTTATCAGGAATTTTATGTAGTTCTGGGGTTGTCGATGTATATCCTGGGGCTCGTTTACTAGCTGCATCATGGCGTTCAGGAAGCTATTGCGCGTCTTTACTTCGCACTCATCAATCGCGTCTACTATGACTCCAATAGGGCCTGATGTCGAATCGGCAACTATTTTCAGGAACAGTTCCCAGAGCGCCGGAAAGGAGTTTGCGAGGCTAGGCCCGTCAACCTCGAATCGAGTCTTCACATGCTTGATGAGTTTTCGATGTTGCTGTAGGATCTGATACAGAATACCTCGAAGTATAGCGTTTGCGTCTCTCTGAGACTTGACTTTGTCGTCGCAGAAGAAAAAAAAGACTTGAGGCCTGACAGTGGTAGCCCGAGCCAGTCTGAGATGCTCTGTCAGATAAGCAGAGAGCATGGTTTTCCCGCAGCCAGGTTCACCGGTGACCCAGAGTAGTCTTGTTTCTTCAGTCGTTATCCAGGTCAGATACGCAGGGTGGCTCAGAATCCAGCTACAGGTCCCTTGTACCGGCTTTGGTAGTTCTGCTTTATATTCTGCCAGGTAGATTGAGTTCAGCAGGACCATGCAGGATCTTTCAGCTTCGCTTAAAGCTAGCCGGTTGCTTAGCTAGTGCTAAACCGGGATTCGCCTATTGCTACATACACTGGTTGGATGATGTCCTGTTCGCTTTTGTTGCCTTCTCTTGGTTTAAGAGGGCTGTTCTAGCTAATCGTTTGATGGCGTTTAAGGCATAGCTGTAATTATTATCCGTTGCCCCTCTAAAACGGCACATGGTTCTATGATTCGCGTAAAGTGATATAATATCTTCGCCTGGTATTTCCATTATGGCGGAATGTTGATCAACGACCTAAATTTAGAGGCGGATTAGGCGCTACTTTGCAGAGATATATTCTCTAGAAGAGGTCTCACCAGTTCGGACAACCCGGGCATAGTTTCTGTTTCGTAGAACGTAACTACCTCCAAGTTTCTCAACCGATTTCGGGCAGAGATGGCGAGATCACTCAGTTCTTGGGAGTTGGACCCTAGGGTTGTGAGAAGGTCATCCCGTATTGACCCAGCTATGCGTGCGGTCTGTGATGTGCGTAAACACATATTAACGATTCCTCCCACGATTTTACCGATATCAGCTCCTTTTGAACCGCGATGCGGAGTTCCAAAGAATACGATGGCTGAGGTGGCAGACAGTACGTCACCATAGAGGCGGTCATCTTCATGCGCCAAAACAAGAGCCTCGAGATAGGTTAGTATCTAATTGACGCGGTGTTGTCGAGGTTCTCACCTGCTTACACACTATACCCCCAAGACTATGGCAGACGAATATTATCGGACGCCGCTTTCCTTCCGAAACGGCTGTGAGTGAGGTCAAGAGATTTCGGGAATAGTCTCGTAATGTGGCCACTGAATTGCTCAAGAAGACCTGGGATGGATACCCGTAAGTGAATATGCGGGACCCAGGAAGGGCATGTGGAAGCAGATCTCGAAGCCATAAAATTCCATTCTCGTGTTGCCACGTTGTATAAGCGTTCCCGTTCAGGCCATGTATGGCCACGATATCCACTCCTATGTGGTCTTTCGAGTCGTCAGGTGCCTCGTTTTTGTTGAGATGAATGAGCCCGTAAGGCTTTGTGCGTACAGTGGCTGGCGCCGACGCCTGCGAGGAATGCTGCTGGAGAGGAGGTTCCTGGGGTTGAACGGACTGGCCTTAATGTCAGATGTGCGTTCCATGGCTGCTTGCTGAAATGATTGGAATGTTGGTTCAGAAGGCCACTAACCTCGGGAGCTAGCTCTTTTCCTTTTAGTTTCCGTAGTTTCTTGCGCAACCCCAGCATCGCGTTCGATTCGTACGGCTTAGTCGTTGGGCTGCGCAGAATGAAGCGATGGGAAGCCGAGTCGAACTGTTGCTATCTGGAGAAGTTGGGACGAGAAGAATCGCATCTTCCCCACGGCCGCGCATTACTGTGCCGCAGGTATCCCGCACTAGTCTGGTTGAGCAATGGTCTGCTCGTTTGACGGGCGCGGCTCCGTGTCAATTTTGGCCCAATCATGATCCGGCATTAAGCGCAGGGTAATGTCGCTTTTTCTCTCGAAGGATCGAGTCCTCCCTTGCCTATTTTCGCTTAACTTTTCCACACCACCACGCCACCACAACACATCGACAACATGTCTAAACAATTTAAAGCTTCTGTAAGTAATATTGCACTTGTTCTTAAGGCGTTCCAATTATATTGCAGGCACACTTCTAGACCTATTTAGTGTGAGGGGTTTCGTAAGTAGGAGCTTAAATGTAGGTGTACGATTGTATTGAAACCAACCCTTGAGGTTTACTCAGGGGCGTCGGGAAGACTATATATACTCTTGCATAGTCACGTGGTTCCCCTAGGGCCCGTAGCCGGTCCGAGGCCTGCCCGAGGGCCTTCCAGGGCAGGTGATGTATAATATCATCACATTGCCCACCCTTCTCTTTAAGAGTTGTTTTGACTACTGTAACAAGCAGGCTGTCGCGTACGCGGATGTACCGCTTGTGAAGTCCACTTTGTGGCTCAAGTTAACCCTGCATGGTGACAATTATAAGTGTTTAGTAGGATGTTGTCTGCAGAGGAACTTAAAAATGTCCTCTGCAGTTTGTTCTCTTTGTAGCTCAGAGTCTAGCCTAGGCTTAATACAAGGGCACATAGCGAAACGGGTAACCCGCCTATCAAGTGGAAATCCTTCCATGACGGTCAGATCCTGCCTTCTAATCACGCGCTTAACTTGCTTGTCGCGCTGTATCTTGTGAACGTTCATGTGAAACCTTTGCGAAGGTCACCTTTCCTCGTCCTTTTCGAGCTCCATGGAAATGAGCTGGCGACTTCGTTGGGCGGCTGGATGTCCATACCGTGACTGCTCCAATTCCTTATTGCGGCGATGGCACACGCAATATGCAGGGTCCACCAGATTCTACTCTCTGACCTGTGGCCTGAAGATGGGCTGGCCTTGCGCAGCCTTACAGCCCTATATGAGCACGATAACCTACACACAGCTAGTACCTAACCTAGGCTAGTCACATCTAGTGCAGTCTTCCACACTTCCAGATCCCGCAGGTTTCGTCCCTGCCGCGCTAGGATCGTGCATGAGCCCGCAGTCTAATATCTTACGGTTATTTCCCGGTTGCGTATCGGCGAAGATAGTGCAATATGGTGATCTAGAACGTGCACGGTCTTCTTGGAGCATATGTTGTGTGAGGTAAGATTTTGGGCTAGTGGCGGTTTGGGAAGTAGTTGCTCGTTTTAGCCGTAGCAGGAGAAACGTAAGCATCAATTCTTAAACTGCTCGTATATGAACGCTGTGCCTCTATATGCCATGGATTTTGATCTTGAATGCACCAGAGCAGAATAGAAGCGTGACTTTGTGTACAATTGACTTCACTTTTAAAAAGTTAGATTTTATTCTCGCCTCTCCTTTCTGTGAGAGACTCACACCCTACACAATCTCCCATTCTGCGTCTGCGTCCCTTGATCCCCATCTCTAACCTCCCATTCCTCACTCCCTACAGCTGTTGTAGCATAAAACACAGACTTGGGATCCCACTTCCTCTTCAATTCCAACAGCCTCGGATACCCCGTCCCATAAAAGCTCTCCTGCCATCTCGGCTCCATCACATTCGCCTCATTCAAATAGCTCCCTCCAAAGTCGCTCTCGGGAGAGACCTCGCGCCACTTTCCAAGCATTTCATTCGTGAGCACATTTACGGCTTTTCCAAGTTCTTCGGGCGTCGCGGCATCACCGTTCTCGACAGGAGCACCACCGATGAGGAAGCTTACAGTGTGGCGGAAAGCAGAGGACACGGCATTGTCCACGTTCATTCTGTTGCGCGGCGCTTGGTGGTACCCGCCCAAGCTTCCCCCGCTAAGGCTGTAGTTTCTGAGCACTGCAAACATCTTCTCGAATTTCTCGGGGTCTTCCCAGTTGAGGCGGGGGAAGATACGGTTCCCTGTGAGGGCGTTTAGGCTAGCGACAGTTTCATTACCCCAGTTTTCATGATAGGCCGGGTAGAAAGAGTCATAGAGGGTCGTCTTGGGCGTGAACGAGATACCGAGCTCGTGCATTCGGTCGAACCAGGGCTTCACGAGCGCGTTGAAGGACTCGATGGTGTGGTTTGGGGCAAAGAAAGGTATCATTTGGAATTGTAGGCTGTCATTTCTGGCCCATATCCAAAAATAACTGTAGGTGTGCGCGTCTGTGAAGGGAATGAACATCTCGTAGTATTTTCTTACCCCTTCCCATAGGACCTCTTTGGTGACGTTTCCACCCGTGCCAATGGTGAAGGTTGAGGTTACGATGGGCATTTTTGGATGCACACGGGTAATGACTGAAGTTACTATGCCGAAAGTGCTGCCTCCACCACCACGAAGCGCCCAGTAGAGGTCTGGATGTGAGGTGTTGGATGCAGTCACAAAGCGTCCATTGGCTGTGACGACTTCGAGAGCTTCGACGTTATCGGCGGCCATCCCGTAGTATCCACTCATGGGTGTATGTCCACCTCCGGCGATGTAGCCGCCCGCATATCCGACACTCTCGCAGATGCCTCCGAGCGCTGTGACGTCGTATTTGTGTGCTGCCTTGTAGACTTCTCTTACTGTCACTCCAGCACCCACCTTGAGGGCTTTTCCCTCATACCCTGAATCACTCTGGTAATTTTCAATGAAAGCAATATCCTTGAGATTGTGAGTCCAGATGCTAAGGGCGCCGGCTCCTAGAGATTTCCCAAGGTAGCAGTGACCAGTATTCTTGATAACGAGCCGCACATTGGCGTTTCGAGCAAAGTTCAGCGCAAGCTGTATCTGCGCGACTGTGGAGACGTTAACTGCGTATGCTGGATAAGAGCCCAGAGCACAGGTGGTACTGTTTGACCGGTCAGAGGGGAGGCAAGTCCGTCCCTGGAAGATGGGCCACATGTTGGACGTGGGATCCGCTTCGCTGGCGAACAGTGAGTACATTTGCAGCATCTGCAAAAAGGATGTTCATACTGAAGGTATGGATTTGTCCAATTCTTTGAGATTTCGGCGCATTTGGCCGGGTCATAACGTCCCCAGTCTCTATAGCATGGCGCCGCGAGAGGGATAGTAGGAATAAGCGCGCCATCGACCAGCTCATTGAATCGATCCCAAGTCTGTTTGGAAGGCCAATTATCGTCTCCGGGATACGTCTTGCACTCTCCGCTTCTTCTGAAGAGACCAGAGTTCACTGCGCTGTCGTCGAACCCAAAGTGCGCCTGGTCTTCAGCAGGAAGACTAGTGACAACGTCATCAGTCAACTGTCTTGTCTCGTACTCGAAGAGCGGCGCATCGGCGAAGGTCGAGTCGGCAGGGAGAGTTGCCACCGCAGGGACTGCGAAAATGCCTCTTGCGGAGAGAAGACAAGCAGAAAGGTAAAACACGAGTTGTATAGGTGCCATTGCGCCAGGAAGTTGCAACTGATGTACCTACCGAATCTGTCGCAAACATAATGTTCGGGCAGCGGTTCTTATTTCCTCGCATACACGGAATATGGGAAGAGCCCCGCATCTGAGTTACGCCCGATTGAAATATCCAACCTCTCAACGTCTCTCCGAACTTCAAGCCGTGTAATCCGGCGAAGCAAATCCCACATAAGCGAAAGGGGCCAATCACGTAGGACGGGTAATTCATGGAACGCCCGAGTTCATGCACTTTAGATACGATACTCCTACATAATGGGACAGGACTCGCACCTGCTGTTCTGGTAAATAACGCCCTGCAGAGATTGAGAATTGGAGATTCCCCTGCATAAGGCTCCGTTTCCCCCCTTCTAGCGCGTCCTCGGCGTCGGTGGCCATACCGCTTTTGATTTAGTGTGAGCTTGTGGAACATGAGGATGTTACCATATGCTTCCTTGACATCATGGCATATCTTTAAGATAATGGCGTCATGCACCCTTTAGGCTTCGGCTCCGATTCCTTTGTGTCGGCCCATGGGTCACACGATGAGTCACCTCTATGTTTGCTTTCACTATCTTAGCAGGCTCCTAGCGTGCTTGGCAAGACCATAGATATTTCTTCGGTAGCTCGTCTGTAGAATCAATACAACCGACATCTATCTCTCTATCAATCTTCGTCCCACCGCGACACTTTTCCGAGACTGTCGGATAGGAAATAGCTGGTGGGTTCGAGCGAACTCTGAGGGGACGTTTCATTTCTACCCATCACTCAAAGACGCTTTATTTTGTGGCCCATCATTCATTCGCAGATTACCTTCGTCTCCCGCCATCCTTCATTGTAGCCTCCGCCATATCACCCCTTCAGATCCCATATATGAACGCTGAAAATTTACTCGTAGTGATTCTGCACCGCCAACCCCTTGAACTCGAACGCCGTCCCCTCCCTTTTGTCCAGCACCGTCTTATGATGCACATCCTTAACCCTCGCCCTTACATACTCCGTTCCTGACGGCACAGGCTTACTCAGATCTTTGTGTTCCTCTGGAATGAGACCCAGACGGCCCAAAAGAGGTGACGGCACAGTCCTCATTGGGGTGTTGTCGCCCGGACGACTGAAGTAAAGCAGGCCGAGACGAGGGATGTTGATCTGGTCTTTTGGCGGCGTTACAACGCGGTGAATAGTGGACTTAAAGAAGCCTGTTCGAGGTTAGCAGATGGTTGGAGATGAGTATATCAAGATAAGGACGAACCGTTTGTAAGGAACGTCAACGTATCAGCCGCGTTACAAGTAATCCCCCCCTCGACCGGCTTGACATACTTCCATTCTCCCTCTGGTGTCCTGATCTGCAGACCAGCAACATGCTGCGAGAAGAGCAACGTCAGTGAACCGAAATCAGTATGTCCGCCTTTGGAATACGCTTGCGCTTTGTCCCATTCCTCTTGTGAGCGAACATTGTAGATCATGTATCGGAGATGGTCATCTGATACCTCATCGTACGCATGAGCATCCGTGAGATAGTCTTCGGGCAACTCAAGGATTATGGACATCAGGACGAAGAGTTTGCGAGCTACTTTGTCCCACAGCTCGCGGTGGAAAGCCCGGATCTCGTCCCAATTCTCTTCCACGATTTGGTGTCTACCTACATCTTTCCATGCTGGGATATCTTTGTGGATGTTAAGCTGAGGAGAGATTAGAGACCTCAGCAATCCATGGAGTGAGCACGAACCATTTCGATATTCTCTTTCACACCGGTGTCACCAATCCATCGCGAATTCTCGCGATAACCAAAGTACTCGCCCTTAGCAAAGTTGCATGGAAACCTGCGCTTTTCTTCCAGAGACTCTTTAAAGAAAGTATTCCCGATGCTGAATTGTCGGAGTACACGCTCGTCGTCAATACCACTATTGGTAACCACCCAGAACCCTACTCTTGTCAACTGATTCAGAATTAGTGAAAGATGATATGTAGACTGCAAGGGAGATGTACCGCATCATAGAGTGTCTTTGCAAGCTCTTCCTTGCCTCCTGGCTCGTCGAAACGTGAGAGGTCGATCGTTGCAAGTGGTGCCCAGTCTAATTCCTCCTTCGTAGGTTCAGGACGACTCCATGGTTTGACAAGGGGAGTGTTAGAAGTCTGAAGTAATGTTTCTACTAAGCCCGGAGCCATGTTGAACTATGTTTTGAAGTAGCAGTAGTCGAAAACAAAGTGGGTGGGATTGGTTGCCAGACCGGGTTCGGAGGTATTCTCGTCTCATAATTTGGACATATTATACTCCTAATATGCCTTGTATACCAAAAGGATTGTCTTTGTTGCCCCCACGGAGCCGTTGGTGTGATTGGGTATGCTTCCCCTCAGCATCATGTCTCCGCACTATTGCGTGCTCGGCTACACACCTTCAATCTCATAAAGCTCCGACCCTACCTGACAGTACATCAAGCACGAATATAGGCGGACTCAAGCTTCCGCAGTCATGTCCCTTTGATAGGGGTCCGTTTTATCCCTTAGCATTCTGTCCAAGACTATCAACAGCGTTAGCATCATCAATGCAGCCACGAGATAACTCGTCCTTACCCTGCAAAACGTCATTTTCTCCTCAAGTTCCGTCTTCTACGTTTGTCCAACTTGCGATGAACAAAGCGATAACGGAGATAACTTGGAGGAAACGGATGGTATTCCAGACGAATATATTGTAGCATCGACTTGCGTTAACGCGCGCTCAGTAGTCGTCATTCTAGATATCATGTCGTGATGATTGGTGTAGCCGATATAAGGGTAAATGTTACCGGCTTGTATATCTTTTGGGAAGATCACGATATTCTGCGATCTTCCTTCAAATCTATCAACGGGCCTGAACGTTCAGAAGTCATCTCTAGTAAGGATTAGCTCAGCTTTCTCTCGCATGCTGCACCCTTACCTGTTCTGCAACACAAATAGTTCTGCATGTCTAATTCGAAATAGAAAGAACGATGGCAGAAACTACAAACCCGATTGACACCTTGACTTTCGTTGCCAACAATACCAAACCATTTGCAGATGATGAAGTCGAATCGGCAACATCGTCCACTTCCTTAACCGACCCCGAATTCGAGAGGAAACTCCTGCGCAAAATCGACATATGGCTCGTAGGCTTCTACTCCCTTGTCTACATCTTCCGCGTCATCGACAGTGCAAACTACTCCAACGCCGCGATCATCAACCTCGAGAACGGGACCGGCATCAAGAAACAGCTCGGCTTCAGTCCTTCACAATGGGCCTGGACGCTCTCCATATTTTCGTATTCTTATCTCATCTTTGAACCCACCAACACGATTCTCTTGAAGCTCTTCCGGCCTTCGAGATGGATGTTTGCCTTGATCTTGGCCTGGGGCGTGAGCGCTAGTAGCAGTGCTGCAGTAATGAATTTTAGAGGAACGATGTGTGTACGCTTCGCTATCGGAATGGCGGAGGCTGGATTCTTCCCCAGTGTACTTTATCACTATGCGTTTTGGTATAAGCCCTCTGAAATGCCGCAACGTATTGCATTTTTCTACTCGGTGGGCCAGGTCTCTTCCGCTCTCAGCGGCCTCCTTGCATACGCCATTTCATTCCTGGACCAGAAAGGCGGGTTGAGTGGCTGGAGATGGCTCTTCCTCCTGGAAGGGTTACCGGCTATTGTCCTTGCTTTTGGGGCGTTTTGGATACCGGATTATCCAGAGTCCACAAAATACCTGACTGAAGAGGAGCGAGCATTTTGGAAGAACAGATTAGTCTCCACTGCTCCGAAGGGTGGGGCGAAGCATTGGGATTGGAAAGAGCTGAAGATCCTGGCAAGGGACCCTACTTTGTATACATTCAGCTTGTACTGGATCTGCCACGGCATTGGGGGTTTTGGCATTGGTTTCGCGTTACCGACTGTTATCTATCAGTTAGGTTTTACGACGACGGCGAAATCGCAGTTGATGAACATTGCAAGTTCTAGGCTCAATGTTGTCTGGAAGTCTATACGCTAACAGCTGTAGCCGCCATACGTATCCGCATTCTTGCTTCTCAATTCCCTGGGGCTCATGCTGCAGCGAAAGTGGATCAGACCTTGGGCGGCGGCGGTTGGCAGTAAGTAGCCCCGATCCAATTTTTCTATAGTAACCTAATGCCCTCAGTCGAATCCACGATCATCATCTGTTACATTCTTCTTCTAACTGTCAATAACCCAGTGGTCAGATATTTGGCCCTGATTGTCGCAGTCGCGTGTGCCGGTTGCGCCTACCCAGTCATTTGGAGTGAACGCATCCGCGTGCTGGAGGGGACAATCGCGTCTGGGATTGGTATTGGCTTGACGAATGCTTGTGCCCAGTTCGGGTACGTTAAAATGCACTGTGCGCAACAGGTCGAATCCTTAGTTGACAATGTTAGGGGCATTGCTGGACCCCACATCTTCAATACAAACTTCGGGCCTCGATACCGAGTCTCGTACGCAGTAAACTTGTCCGTACTTGTCGTGGGTATCAGTTCGATTCTTACCACGTGGTTCTTGGTCGCGAGGAAGGATCGGAGGACGGGATATGTTCAAAGGTGAGGTCGAGAACATACACTAGGGAGGGAGAGCGCAGTGACAATGGGAGTATTAAGGAAAGAAGAGAAGTAGTTTAATTGATGCATGAACTCATGACACTTTTGTGCCGTCATCCTATTCATACGGTAGGACGGAGTATTTAGCCCTACCCCACACGTCAAGGTTGGCGATGTACTCAGTTGTGGTATCCTCCAACGTAGCGATCATCTCTGACTGATAACATTCCAGCCATCCGCAGGTGCAATGCGATTTTATAATTCCCTCTCTCATGAGCCTGACCGAAGCTTGACCTTTGTGCTCAAGGCTGTGCAGGAGCTCCTCCAAATCGAAGTACTTTGAGAGCCAGCCAGTTTGCTCATCTAGTCGCCGATGAGTGAGGAATTCCGTTTGGACGGCTGCCCACAGGGTGGAGAGATCTTTTCTTCCAAAGAAATGCATACTTGAATGGTTTTCGTAATGAATATTCACAAACGAATCATCAATGTGAGAAGTACCAATAATCTCTTCAAAGGGGTCTTCTGGCACATCTTCCAGCTCGTCCGGCAGTTCAATAAGCTGGCACGCACGTAGGATTGCGCAAAACGATTTCCACCCGACATTGACACTACGACTCCAGCGACCTGTCACCGGAAATTTTGACAGATTTTGCGAGAGTTCAAAAGGGGTGAGATGTTCGTGGTTGCAGGTGTGTTCGAGATCGCTCTCATGGCGCGAAAAGCGTAACGAAATGTCTGCGGTTTGCTTTGGATCAGCCCCACAAGCGATAAGACAAAGAAGGCAGGCGATCATTCCAAACAAGTCCTCGTCGTTGCAAGCTGAAGATGCAAGATAGAAGGTTGTGAGTACAAGAGTATGTAGTGGTTGAAGTTGGAGGCTCGAACCACAGCCAAAACATTGCGTGCGAAAAAGTCCGCTTGCGGTAGAACTTAGCTTTGTTCTAGCGTAATGGAACAGTTGCATGATACAATGGCAGACTGCCTGAGTTGATGTATGGCAAAACTTGTGCTTCCAACTGAAAGGCACCGTTCGAATGCCACTGGCATAGAGATGTCGAATGCAGGGGGAATCGGCGTCCCAACGACCACAGACATCGACTTCTTCTCCAGAAAATTGAGGAACATCTCGGAGAGTTTCGCACAGCTCTTGGGGCTTGACAGAGCTGTGAGATTTCAGAATGGAGAGCATCAGGGAATCAAGTACTGTATGCCCCATATCGTTCGTATATGCTTCTTGACGTTGCTGACGGTTAAGATGATATAGAATAGCCCTTAGAATATTGCAACAGCCAGTAAATCCATCAAGATAGCTAGTCGCCAGGTGCAGTGGGTAGGCTGAAGCTACATCAATATTTTGGGCTTTGCAATTGTCCAGGGTGTCTTCGAGCAATTCAACATTTCGGCCAATGATTGCAAAGCCTACTGATTCTTGTAGAAGCTCGTTGGCCGATCTTTCGGCTGCGGCCGCGACTTTTGGAATAGCTACGGGCAGCTTGCTGGCATCGATAGTGCTAAAGTCGCTATTCTCAAGAGCATCCCGAAGTCTTGTATGCAATGGTGGGGTTTTAAATGTCTCTGGCCACGCAGTCCAGGTTGATTGATCATAGGGATCCTGATGATCGTGATCCCCGTGCGTATCCGTGTCGTCTGCTGCGTAGCTATAGTGGGCATCATCGTATGGAATGTGTATCAGCCATCGACAAGAATTGGTTGGCTTCGGCATGTCCTGCAGTCTCACACTCAGGCTGTCACCTTCATAATTTGGCGTACTGGGAAGACTCTGTCGACCAGTGATCATGAAGTGTTGGAAGTCCAAAGTAGCTGCAGTCCAAACTCTTGGGCCTCGACCCCAGTCTTTCGCGGTCTTGAAGGCGAAAAACCAATATTGATAGAGCCATTCGGACATTGTTCTGTCTAGTTAGCCAATCATCTACCTGGTAACTTGCAGCGCTTACATCCGCTCTTCCTTGTTCATCGACCCAATGAGTTGGTCATGATGGCCACCAAAGAACAGACGAGCTCGGTCGATAGCTGTCTTCTTCTTCAATATTATAGCGGTAGGAGAGGGAGCATCTCGAGGAGAAGGGCCATTCGCAGAGGGAGTATCTACGGCAATATCGCTGCTCGGTGTTGGTGCAGAGAAAGGGAAAAATCGATTCGGTGACTGCGCTTGGAGCTCGCGCATTGCTCCATAGGGCATATTCCATTTAAGAAACCTAAGTCGTCAGCTTAAGCACTATCCGAAGACGGCATTGCAGGCTAGACCTACAATCTACCAGTGATGGACAACTGGAGTCCAGCCATGGTGCGTTCACCAAGTCGGCCTTTCATCTCTTCCGTACGAACCAAATCGGTGGTCTGTCTACGTGTGGCTTCTTTTAAATGACGCCTCATTATCTTCGGATCAACTGGACGGCCTTGATAGGTAACCGCGCTGGAATTCTTGCCCGCTGCTGCCCTACTTTGCAACTCTGCAACGATGGCTTCCTTCTTTCTCTTGGGAATACTCCGCTTCCAACCCCATTTCTTGAAGTGGTACTTGTACTGGTGTTCACTGTCCGAGCTGTGTTAGCAAATTCGAAACTATCTGGCAGCGCTCAGAGGCCTTGAACTGTATACTTACACTGCATCGAATCCATGCTCACGTTTCATGAACGTAGCTACTTCCGAAGCTCTCTTCCTTTCATTCATGTAAAGGCTTTCGATAATGGGTTTCAGCACCTCCCAGGAGTCGGTCGATCCTGACGAGGCTCCCCTCATACCAACATTTGCGTGGGACATTTCTTTATTCGATAATGGTGAGATTACTTAAGAGAACTCTGGAGGACTAAAAATGACAAACGAACACATGCCAAAAATGTGATTGAGTAGCTCTAGGTGTCAGCGAGGAAGTTTGGAAGGAAAGAGTGAGAATTTGGAGAGGTAGCAGCCTTAAAAAACAAGGTGGTGCATCATTTGCCTTGTTGCCTTCAATCAGCCTCCACAATGCTTCGCCTAACCCGCCACTCTGCGCTGCCAAGGCGAACAAAAGGAGAGTATCCAATCAGAAACAGGGAACCCTAAGAACAAGACTTGGAGCCCCTACTCCGTCCACGCCACCTGCGAAGCTTCAACACGCCATGCGTATGGTCGGCTAATCTTCCCGTACGACAGTTGATTAGTGTAGCGGTGTTTGAGATGGTGTCTAGGCCGCTCATTGAGCTTTCCTCGGAAAGAGCAAGAATTTCAGGGCATCCATATGGCGTTTACCGACCACTGATGTGCGATCAGCAGCTGCTCTTCCATCAACGCAAGGTCCTCGGTGCAGAAGCGCAAAGCTTGATGCATAGAATTATGTCTGTGCCCTAGAAAGAGTCCGCCTGCCAAGGAGAACCAAAGAACAATGCCCAATCCGAGCTGGTGTTTCGATCCCGCGTGGAGATGGAGGCCAGTTGGCCAGGTCAGACGGTCAAGGTCTGCATCAGGATCTGGCCATTCAAGGGGACTCTTTCAAGATCTATCCCATCAAGATGGGCGTTTCACCCGGGACTACCGTCATTGCAGACTACAGGCGATATCTGAAGAGAAAGTCCTCCCATCCTGCCGCATTGACTCTCTGTTATTTGAGCATATAAAGTGCTCTCCTGCTCTCCTCATTGCATCTGGCACTCTCATTCCTACCTTAGCTCCTCCATCTCTTTCTCCAACTACCGCAGCTCTTCTCCCTCCGATCTCAGTCCACTTCCCACAGATATCTGTCTGTCTTCGTGCTCTTCCTCTTGTGCTGCCATCGATAGATCCACCCCCGTGCACCGATCTAGAAATATCCGACAACATCGACATGGCTGCAACCACAAATTCTAACCAGAATCCAAGGCAAGCTGATCCCACTCTTCCATCGCCTTTTCTTGATGCTCCCCAGACTGACCTCCACCACCATAGACAACTTATAGACACCTCCACACCGAAGACCCCACCCACAAAGACTGCTACTGTTGTATGCCCATATCACGGTCCTATTCTCGCTATGAAGCAGAAAGTTGGTCAGCAAGGATTGACGCCAATGGATCGTTTCCTTGGTGAGGGGGCTTCGGAGCAAAGCGCTGTGTTCAATAGGGCGGATAATAAGAAGATTTCCATTGACAAGGGATGTCTGTGTTCAATGTTGAAGCGGAGTTGAGACTGCCACGGAGAGTCTGATATCAGGATGCATGAGTGATATGCGTATAGCGGTGAACTCGCAGAAAAGCTCGAGATGGAACTTAAAATTATATAGACAGAAATGAGAAACGGAAAGTGGCGATGCCTTTGCATATCCTTGGGGCGGATCTCATAGGTTTGCGAAGCAATGAAAATAAGGTCTCCTACTTGTACCTTTGCCTTACTCGGGCCACCCATGTGTCAAGCGATTTGCTTTCCAAATACGGGTTTTCTCCCAAAAAGAATTGCGCCTGATCTTCTCGAACCTTTTGCAAGCAGGGGCGGTAAGGACGTGTCGTTGACATCGTGTGCGTCGCGAAGCGTGGGCACCTTCCGGACCGGAAAGTCGGCATCGGAAGTTCTTGTTTGTCCGAAGTCACGTTGGCTAACGTGTCCGTGCGCGTGACGCCCGGATTCGCGTGACGCCTGCTTTCTTTCTGGACAATGGGAAGCGCAAGCGGGCTCGAGAATCCGGAGGCGCTTCGGCGACCAAGAAGATCAAGAAAGAGGTTTGAGTTTGCACTATGAAGTCTACTCACTACTTCCGCGACCATTTCTCGAGGCCTTATTCACAAACCTTTCCGCGATTTGGGCCCTGCTGCTTTGGTGGTCATAGACTGCCTTTTATTCTCACATAAATTGCCTTCTATCGGAGAAGTTGGCAGTCATTGAGACCGCTTCTAATCGTTTGGCTAGCACATTACTTTGCCACTCTGAAGATATTTCCTCCTGCTTATCTCTATTCTCCCCCATACCTTTACGGCCACCTGCACTATCTGATCACGTATATTTAATTTCATTTTACTTCCGTTCGATTCAAGAGTTCTACAGCAGTGCAACGCTTGCAATTCAGACTCGGTGCCCGACGTTCCGAGTCCTTGGGAACAGCATAGTGCTTTACAATCAATAGTTTGATAGGCGAAATTCATTCCCTAAATCTACTTGATTTATCGACGACATTTGCGCAAAATGTCTTGTGTATTTTTCATTAGCTTAAGGGTCTCGTTGTGAAAATATCAATGACAGTAATGAATCTTCTGCAATAACCTCCTCACACTCTATAGGGCAAGCATCTCCAACAACAACCCGACGAACTGTACAATCCACGGTCCGAGAGACCAGAGAAGCGTCACTCTTCGTACATCTGCCGGGCAATACAATCTCCCGCTGACCCTCAGAAATCCACTCCAAAACATCCAGTTTCCTACATAAAGAAGGACACTCATAACGAATAACGGCGAATATATGATCCAGTATCGGTGGCCGTTCCAAGCATATATCGTAGGATTTTTTGTCTCTTTCCCGCTCATTTTGCGAAACATATTTGCGATCTGCACACCCGCTTCATGGAGAAGGCGGTAGATTGGAGACTTGCTGCTGCAGACAAAAGTAGACAGAAGTAGCAGGGCGAAGATGGCGATGGAGATCACGACAGGTATAATGGACACCACCGCGCCAAACCGGTACGTCAAGTATCCCGCTGGCTGATCTCCGAACCCTTTGGGTGGGGATGTCGCGACAGATCCTATCATGCGTATGGCTACCGCGCAGAGCAAGAAGTCCGAGATCATAGCCTTCAAGGCCGGGCCGACCCATACCGGATGGATAAAACCAAGAAGCGCAATAAAGACAGCAGCACGTGGTCTCACCGCCCAGACCTGAACTTGCTCGAAGAGCATCGAGTTCCTATCGTGTCGTCGAACGACAATGGCGGCTAGTACGGTGAGCCCGACCTGAGCTGCAACATGCCAGAAGATAGAAATGAAGCTGAGTTCAATCTCATTTCTGGAATACGTCTTTCGCCGGAATATCACCACTAGGAGGCGCCGATTCAGCATAAATGCTGCAAGGAGGGCAAGTGCGTTCCAAAGGCCGAGCCGAGAGATGATGTTTTTCGCATTTGGGCACTTGGGCTTTCCATTGTCGATGAGAAATCCCTTTTGGACCCAGCCCATGGACTTTGTCACATTTTTCACGCACCAGTTAACTTCAGAAGTTGTTTCGTGTTCTTCCGAGCATCTGACATAGTGAATGGCTCTACGACTGTTGAGCGGTGTGACAAACGTACAAGTGAGAAGTGACTCACGCTTCGGTTTGGCAATCAAGCAGATTATATAACTGCTTTGAGTTATAAGAGCTATATGTGTTGTTCAAGCTTCGTAGTTGGTTTTGGCATGCGTCTTGCATAATCTGTTTGGTTCAATCTTAGGAAACCTTAGCTTGTGATCGAAGCGCTTACAGGTGCAAAATCGGGATGGCTACAGGACGCGTTCGGCGTCAAGAACACGTATTTGTCCCCAGGATACCTGTCGTTTTTGTTCAAGTCGAATTGTCCCTGAGGTCCTGTGTAGTAATTTATCGTTTCGATGTTGAAGTAATTTGACATGCTTGACACATCAGCAAGCTTGCCCATATTTACGTAGCACCTTTTGGGCCGTAACACTTACAACCAGTTGAAGCAAAAAGACCATGATGCGGCTTCGAAGTCACGCAATGTGTAGTTTGTCTCGCAGGCTTTGATTGAGTCGAAGAGACGACCGCAATGATTGTCGAGGGCCTGTGATGGTGAGTTTCAACAAAACCGTACTGAGTCGTGCAGATGCATACAGGCAAGAATTGTTTGGTACTGAAAACTGCAACTTGGGCGCATTTCGTGTCGGGCGAAGCCCACTCACAGCAATAGTCCAGGCCATAACTTATTGATTCTGGTCTCTCTCGTGTCGTGCAAATGTCAGTCTCCCAATAACAGCAATTGTCGGTCGTGCCATTGGCGCGCCGCAAATGAGGATACTGTTCTTGGGCATTACTATGGAAGACTAATAACAACACAAACAAGAGAATGAAGATCATGATGCTTGTTACTGTAAAGTTTGAGAGGGGAGTTCTGACGCAGGGGAAGGGATGGCAAAGGACGGACTGGAATCGGCCGCACCATTCTATAAGGATAGATCGTAAGGGAAATCTCTGGTTCCATTTCATATGATTCTGTCACATCAGGCTTTGTTTTCGGGTGTCCCAATCCAGTCATTTGAAGCGATTGCTGCAAGTGACATGCGTTGCACCTCCTCTCTGGATAGCCTCGCCTCCAAAAGATCACTTTCCTCTGTGCATGAACTGGTAGAGCTGAACTTGTATAAGGTGATGTGGAAAAGGGCTCATGATGTTTTCAAGCCATCGACGTACCATATTGGGTAAGGCTTCGCTTCGGTGCACACGAGCGCCACATCCGCCACATCACGACACAACTTGATGCGGGCAGCCATAACTATTGGTAACTTTGTGGCGTGACGATTCAGACTCGACCGGAGGAGGGCTTCTTGAATAGGCATTTCATGGTGTTCAGGTTTCGATACCCCGACGCCAAATACGAGAGAGTGCGGCTAGGCATCGAAGTGAGAGTACGTCGTTGGAATCATTGTTTACGGGTCTCCAGAGGCTCTTGAAATACTTACTGTTGGCAAATTAGTACACTTACCTTCTGCAAGGACTAAGACTCTTGAATTACCCGAGTGAATGTATTTCAATGTTACGCCCCTGAGCTCCGTTCCCTGCTCCTTTGGGCCGCTAACACCAGATTGGACTCCAAGATACCTCAGTACCTAGAATAAAAGTGCTCGGTCTTGGACCTGACATGCAAACGATCGGAAGAGAGTCTGGGCATTGTATGAGAACAAGAGTATAGTGGCATTTCACGCAGATTATCCGAGGCAGGGGTGCCGGAATGGGAGCAGAAGAGTTGCGGACTGTGATTGGTCGGGGAGAGCGACACGTGAACTGCGACCTCCGAATGAATATCATTGTCAGGTCGACTTCGCCAACTCCAGCTCATTGGACCAATCTCAGGCATCGCACTATCTCACGCGTTGACTGTATGCCGAATCAAGAGATGGAAGGCCATAATGTTCGAGGATTACGTTCGGAAGCAGAGGCATGAAACGATCCATGATGAATGCGGCTGCAGAAACGCGTCTCAAGCAACGCTCAAGAGCGTAGAAATATTTGAGGTCAATGAAGAAGGCAGCGCCATCGCACTTCAAAAGTGTTGTTGTTTGATCAATGCTTGCTCCCTTATCGACTAAACTAGCGTTCACCTAAGAGCCAACTAGTGCGTTTAAACCAGAGTAGAAAACATTGTCAAGCGAGAGATGTATCTAAAATTAAATCATCGTAAAAATACGGGCTTTGAATTGACATTGATGATTCACTAAATTATCTCCAAGGGGCTTTAGTTCAGTATTGATAACTTGCACGAGCATCTTCATCTCGCACTGCAACTACACATTCAATCTACGCTCGGGATACAGTATAGCACTCTTGTAAAGACAGGCAATACATAGTCGCAAAAGGCTACAATCAAGGGGCAACCAACTTTGGAATCAAACACACTGTTTCAAGACCACAAAACTTACGCTTCCTTCCCCCAGAACACATATTATTCTTCAGCCAACTCCGGACAAGTATCACATGCCACCAGGCAACTTGTCGAGCCCTGAAGAACTCTTATCAGCTTCTAGTTTTTCATCAGGTTTACAGCAACATTGGGAACTTACATCCATCAATCGGCTCTTTGACAGTGCTCTGAATAGCGCACTTATTCGCCTCGGCCACAGATTGTGTCTTCAAATTATTACTGACCAAGCTGGTCGAGTCCATTGCACGCTGGAGTGCATCTCCCTTCCACCCAAACAAATAATCTCCATGCGTCCCATACCCCTTACTATCATCAAAGCTCCAAACAAATGGCTGGCTCCCATCAGCAGGCCACATAGACTTGTCGTTGAACATCGTCGTGTTCCACATAGTCTCGTAAGCGACCTGTGGCATACGAACAGGATGGGTGGAAGGGCAGGGGCCGGAGTTTTGGAAGGCGCCTTTCACAGTGTTGTACATGTGGTCCTGGTGGTTTGGCGAATCGAGGTTTTTGCCATCCCAGCATGCGGGGAAGTGGTGTATGGCCATGATGCCAGCTGGACATGGCGCTTTGGGGAAGTCATTGGTCTCGCTGCCGCGGGTGTTGATATCCTTCAAACATGTGTATCTCAAACCTGGATTTGTGCTTGATTTTAAACCGGGACTACCGACCGTCATGCGAAAACCCTGAGCGCGCGTAAGTTCGTTGGATGGACAGAAAAAGAGTAGAAAGGGTATAATTACGGGCTTGAAGGACGTGATCTTCGTATTGCCATTCGAATTAAAGTCTTGCTGGAGGTAGTATATAGTCATACCGCCAGTCAAAGATCCCAGGAGTGCATTCGGGTACTGTGGCACGCGGTGGTAGGATCCGTTGCGGGCTTTGAAGTACATTACGGCCGTCCAATAATTACTAAAGTCTTCATGGATTTTCAGCTCTTGGTCTCTTTCACATGCAGTCAGGTTGCTGGAGATATACCTTCTGAGAAACTGCAAGTGGTGCAAGTGGCCTTGGCGCCGATATCACCACTCATTGTCGCGTTGAAAGCATTTCCTATATCATCAGTATAGCACAGTAAAGTCTCAAGGTGGCAACACAACCTCCAACGATCTGGTGCCTACAAGTTGGGATCCGAAGTTAGGACCTGATCTTTTAGAGTAGCAAGTGAGAGGTAGTTACGTACAGATGCGCAGATGGAATATTGCCTGGCTTCTTCCTGTCAGCAATATGCCATACTACCTTCACCAAAGCTGAGCCTTTCATAGGAACACATACCTCAACAACAGGATCTAACCGCTGCACAGACAGCGTCGCGCACCCAAATCGAATGTAGGCATGAGCCGGCGCAGCGAGTGCAAAGGCAAGGGAAAACCACTTCATGTTTACAGAGGAGATGTAAATCAAGTCCGTTCAGGAGTTGAAGAAGAATGCTCTAAGGTGGGCTTGGATTGGGCTTGATATATGATTACTCGTTGAGCATTGTTGTGTGCGGAAATACATTGCCGTAACCATCATCAGAGACCATGATCCAGGATTTTCTGTCCTGTATCTACTCTTGTCCAATAGTTCGAGTTGAGTGTAAAGTGAGTCGCAATCAATTTTTAGTTTTCCCCGCGTTGATGGTTACACATACTTCTCTGCCGACATCTCGAAAACTGCCGAAAGACTTTACCTCCAATCACATTGCTTTATTTTCTCATCTCTCTCTCTCTCCTCTGTGATGGCCATTGGTCTGTCTTGCGGAATGTGATCCGGAAATGAACTTTGGCTTAGGAGAGAGGTGTCGCAAAGGTAAAGCCGACCATCCACTCGATCAAGTTACCTCTCCAAATCTTTAAATGATAGATTGGCAATCTCCAAGTGAGTTTCATTTGGAGAAATGACTGAGAAGGGGTGAGGAGAGAGAGCTTCTCCAACTGCACTAGAGTGTTTGACCTGTTGAACACAGTGAGTGCTTCATAGACGTGGTAAAGCGCAAAGAAGGCATCCCAGCTGACAGCTATGTCGCACATTTGTAAGGTTTTCTGTGGCGTCTTTGGTGAGTCGGTGACAGTGATGTGACTGCCCACTCGTCGAAGCTCGCTCCAAGTCACATGGGTGCGCGACGCACATGCCATTCACAGCATAGCGCTGCGCTCAGAGCACGCTCGGTTACGCGCCTGGACCGTACCCCGTTGTATATAGACTCGATCCCCCTTTGCACCTCTTCTTCCCTCATCTTAGTGTAGCTGAAATAGAGCCGATCTATCCCATCTACCTCACACGTGGTGAAGATAGAGCTCATCCTCAGAGCCGACCTATCCCATTGACCTGCGTCTCGTGCCTTGATGGTGAAGACCGAGCCCGTCGTCACAATTACATATTGGTGCGGTCGCCATGAACGGCATGTCAGCCTCGCTCAGCTAGAGTCTTTCCAGTTGGCCGCAGGCGTACTCGCTTCTAGATAGGTATTCAAGATTTTCTCAATACGATTCACTCCGAAAATATGATACGGTAGCTACTCAATATTATGGGATGCAACGCATGACCATAGAAGCAGCATACTCAACCTTGTGGCTGCATGGGCCCAAGGAGTGGCTGTCCAATGGCGAGCCTTCGTTTGTGATCGCGCTTGGTTGTCTAGGAGAATCCCTGGCGCCCAACGTCTGCGCTCGGTGCCATTTTACACCCCTGTGCTCTGAAACATGCGCACTAGCACCATCATCATCCCGGCAATCCGGCAACCGATTTCAATGTTCTTATCATCCCCCGTGATCCGTAACCTGCGCTTTTCCACCCACCAATTTCGACAGTCACTGCACCCCAGCATCTGGTTCCATCTTTACACCATCTTCAGATAAAACTCTTAGGGTTGTTGATTTATAGATTTCGATCACCTCGCTTTCCTCCATGGACATACACACAAAACCCGGATTTCAAGTCCTCTCATTCATTAACTCCGATCTGAAAATCCGTGATTACAAAAAACAGAGACACCACAGGAAATCCAGATCTGGCTGTCTTCCCTGCAAAGAAAAAAAGGTTAAGGTCTGTTCTTTCTCTCTGCTTTTCCCTTCTTGTCTATTGAAACTTATATCATGTTAGTGTGACGAGTGCAAGCCAATGTGCGTACGATGTCGACGAAACAGGAGAACCTGTGCATATGACAGGCCTTATGAGGGCGAGCATGAATACAACATTATGGGGGGCGTTGCGATTACAAAGCTCTCTACAGTCAGCTCAATCACTGCTCTATACCCCAGTTCAAAAAGTGGAACCCCTGGTATTCAACTCCTGCATCATTTCTGTACAAACTGGGATGCCATATTCCGCATGCCGGGTCGTGACGAGCTGGTCTCGCTCTCACAATCAAACTCTCTTATCCGCAACACATTACTTGCCATTACTGCGTGCCACTTGCGGCATATGTCTCCAGGGATATTACAGCATCGTATTGCAGAACATTTCTATCAATCCCTTGCCATCCAGGACTTCCAAATAGCCCTTGAAACACCCAGCAAGTCACTGGGGCAGCAAGGAGTGAATGCACTGCTACTGGCTGCGCTGTTGCTAAACATGATCGCTTTTACACTTCCACACCAAGACAATAGCGTCGAAGATGATCCAAAATCATCCTGGGTCTTCAGCTTCAGAGAAGACCGATTGGGATGGCTAGCCCTGCAGGCGGGCCTCAGACCTCTCTTGATCTCACTGTCAGCGTATTTGGAGAAGACGGTAGCCTTTCTAGATCCCATCATGTTTGGCCACGGAAAAGCCGGCTGGAGAGAAATCCGAAAATTTCAAAGCTTGGGTAATGTTCCTGAGAGTTGGATCAGAGCATTCAAATTGAAGAATGACAGCTTCAGTTGTGAATCCAATAATGCCGACCAGAATGATATTTTTGGGCCAGCCACGATCGCGCTTGCCTATCTACGGAGCATTCATCCTCCACAGTCGATGATACTCCTCAATTGGGTGTTTCTCACGAAGATACATGGAGATTTGAAATCTCTTCTCTACAACAGGGATGAAAGGGTGTTGTGGCTGCTTGGGTACTGGCTGGGGTTGATGTGTCGATACGAGGGAATCTGGTGGTGTGAACAGCGTGTGAGGAGGGATTACGAGGCGGTGCGCATGCGGCTTCATGAACTGCACCTCGGCGAACGTGCCGGCATTGATGGGCTTTATTGGAAGGACATGATGCAAGAGTTGGAACATGCGCCTGTACTTACGCGAAGAGAAAGTTAGCCGTTTGCGGGAAAAGAAATAATATATTTATTTGATCTCATTCCACTTCACAAACTTCATGTCTTTCTTTTTGGACGTCTTGTCATATGGATTACAGAATCTCGGAAGTTAGATGATATTATCGCCCGAGTTACTGACAACTTTTTTATCCCTCATCTCCCATCTCTCGAGTCTATTCTCCATATATCTCTCAAGCAGCGTAAGAGGCTACAGTTTGTTCAATAAAATCAGTATGCATAGTGAGATTACGAGATCGTCCAATTCAGGAATTATATGATTCAATGTAGGAAGTATTGATATGATCTCACGTTCTAGAGGCTATAACAAGAATGCTGAGCTGTCCTACCAAGCTTGGATACCGGTAGCGCCGACCACCTTTCCGACTTCCGAGTCTCGCTCCCCTTCAATGACACCTTTAACAAAATTGCCGCCCTCTGAAGGATCTCGCGCTCCCATCTAAAATTTATTGGTTAGAAAATTGACTCTTCAACAGGCTATCCTCTTTGCTTACCTTTTTCATCTGTTCAATCCCAACGTTGCCCAAATTAGTTGCGAGAAATCCAGGAGATATAGCCCAGACCTTTACTCCATCATTGAGTAGAATCCGGTGCCATTGTCTCATCATCATGTTGAGTCCAGTCTTTGCGCTCCGATATGACTCGATAGGATTGATTTCCTTTGGCTTTGGCCAACCTGGTGCTGGTGAGGCGTTGATGCGCTGTAGCGCTGGGTGATCAAATCTCTCGGTAAAAGCTAACGCAGAAGTCCCGCTTGTGATGAAGATCAGTCGTGGCTGTTTTGACTTGAGTAGCAGTGGAATTGCTTCACTCGTGAGTACTTGAGTGCCGGCGACGTTAGTATCCCACGACTTGTTCCACGCCTCCCGGATGCTCAGCTGGCTATCTCTGAGAGCTCCGTCAAAGCCTGCGCCGCCATTGTTGACCAAGACATCTAGCCGGCCGAATTTTGATTCAATGTTCTCGACAGCTTTCTTGATGGACTCATCCGAGGCAAGGTCCAATTGGACTACGCTGAGGCTGCTAGAAGAAGATGGGATTTCGTGTTGCACAGCTGCAACGGCGGCTTCACCATTGCTAACAAGCCGACTACCAGCGATGATATCGTATGGTTGCGTACTTTTATACAACGCCTTGACTATTTCAAGGCCAAGACCCGTGTTAGCCCCCGTGATGAAGACGACTTTCTTGTCTTGTGACATTGTTGCTGGTTATTGAGAATTGTTTGAGATGAAAGGGAAAGAAGGTGAATTTTGAGTCTGCTATCGGAGCACTGGTTGGTATTTATAAGGCCCGCAGTATACTCTCCGATCAACTCGCTTTAGAGAACATAGGAGCAGGGTTGGCGCGGGAATTGTTTGGCTGGCTCGGTTTCCTCTTTTGATTAGCGCAGCATATTGGCTGTGCTCGGTTTCCTATAATAGTAGGTCTTGCTGACACAACTATGGTGCCTCGTGCCTGGCACGCGGCTCGCAAAATTCCCCGCACACCGAAAATGCTTGGCTTTCCTCACCCACACACAATTTCTCATAGAAACCACGAAATTCAACCATTTTATACAATTTTGAGCTCAAATAAAGTTGATGCCATAGAGAAGGCTCTAGGCTCTATACAAGTCGAATTTTTGGTGTTGTGATACCCATGCCAAGGCCTTGTTTTTGAGGGTTTTATGTACAATTGACGAAGGCCTACATGCTTAGTAACCAGTCAATTCTCCATCCAGTTCAAGTACAGCTTTGAGCCTCTGAGGCATAGAGTCTACTCTTGTGTTTATAAACTCCTAAGAGGCTTTATCCCAGCCTTCAAGCGCTAGTTCTTGGGTGTCCTGCTCATCCCGGTGAGGGAACTTCTTGACATATTGCTTTGGTGGCTGCCAGCAGTTCTCAATAGGTGATAAATCAGGAGATGAGTGGCAGTTAAAGTAGGACTCTAGTCCATTGTTCTTCTTCCAGGTTCAAACAATGTTGCTCTTGCTAGGGCCATGCCTAGAGTCTCCATCCTCCTCAAGGATAAAGCGCGGACCATTCAACTAAGGTTTGACAACTGGCTCAAGTATCTAGTTGATGTAGTCCTTCTGGGTTATCTTGCCATTAGTGTTGGAGGCAATTGAGTAGAAGGTAAGGGGCGATTTAAAGTTGTAACCAACGGCCGCCCTGCGTGGATCTTGTTTATCTCTTTCTCTTCTTCTGTTGGCTTATTCTTATGTTGAATGCAGTCACCGCAGTAGCGCTCACCAGGCCTCCGTATGATATATATCCTCCCCTGAGGTCCTAGGGCAAAGTGAAACTCATCAGAGAACCAAACAATACGCCATTTCTCAGGCTCAGGCCTAATTTGAAGTTGCGCTTCTGCCCAGGCTTTTCAATCATTTGCAGTCTTCCTATTAACCCAGCCCTTGCAGCAGGCAATACACTTGTGATAGTCCATTGATCCCATAGCTCTTCAAATAGTATCCTCATGTACGCCCTCAATACCAGCTTCCCATCCTAGTTGTAGCCATGTGAGCGCTCGGGCCTCGAAACCTTCTAATTGTATGATCCGATCCATCTCACGAATCTCTTTAGCGTCTATCTTTGGAGGCCTGCCTCAATGGTCCTTTTCAATATCTTCGCAATTATAATGCCTCCTATCAACAGAGCCCTCAGAGATCATGGCCCATTCCTGGCGATGGGAGACTTCATAGTATCGAAACACATCCTCCTTTGAGTGGGGTATGTTCCTGACCTCCATATACTCAATTGCGCCGCGGACTTTCGCTTTTTTTTGGCGTATCATGAGGAAGTCGATTTTCACAATCAGCCATAGTATTATTGAATTAAATAGAGCTTCAAAAAAACAGGTGGTGGTGGTTAATGGTTTATTGAGGTGTAATGCGCGATTTTCGGTGTGCGGGGAATTTTGCGAGCCGCGTGCCTGGTTAGAGGATCCTTTGGCTCGCCTCGGATCCTTCGCTTGAAGCCTTGGCGGAACCTCATAAGTTTCGCCAGCCTCTGCGTTCCTTCGTTAGATACAAGTGCCCTCCTGAACGGGTGGACGCGAGGGTGGCAATACATCAGTGCGCATGCCCATTCATGGAAGATTCGGGATACTATACCTAAATTTGTCAGCAGAACACTATACAACCAAGGTATTTTTATCCCAAGCCCGCCGTAGCAACTCATCAACACAATGCCTAAAACACCAAATCGCCGGCTCGCCCACAAGGAACGTGGGAAAATCCATACCATAGCAGAGCTTGATTAGAAGCCTCCAGCCACTGCTCAGAGGCTTGATATGGCTCGACTGACTGTATCTCGTTGCATTGCTACCAAGTGGTAAATGGAGTTGTAGTAATCAAGTGTAATATACTGTACGTAGAAAAATAACAGGACGAAAGCACTGCTGTAACCGCCACTCGCGTCCGCCCGCACAGGAGGGTACCCTGTAGGAATACAATGCTTACCATTTGAGCCTCTTTGTCATGATCAAGCTCTATACCACTCGGCCATGAGCTACCAAAAAGGTGCAGTGAACCTGAATAGGTGAACTGTGTATAGAATAGCATATATATGCGTGACAGTGTAGTAGCAACTGAACACCAACTTTTTGAAGTTACCGAAAGGTCGATATCTATTGATTTTTATCACTACGTTACCCGCATTCAACGGCTGCGAGTCGGCCTTGCAGAGACCACGGATACGCGCACGCCTCGCCATAACATGGCAACTAAAGCATATGGACACTGCTGAGCGGTGCCCTCGTGAATGATGTGGTCTCGAGATGGGCAAATGCGCCGGGACCCTGGAATGCCCCACCCCTGATGGTCTGGCCCATCTGACGGCGAAGGATTCGGCTGGCTAACCTGCCAAGGTAATGCCAGATTGCTAAGACCCGTAGGAAACGTTGGCGCCAAGAGTCTGTACCACTGTAATTTTGTACAAAGATCGCAGAGGCATGGCGTTCGTTCCGATTTATTGTGTGCCGCACCAAACGAAATCAGGCAGATAGAGATTTCCTACATGCCAGCGCGTCCAGGACTAGTGGGCCGTCGACGCGCTCCCAAGTCCCACGAACCCCATCACAGCGTCAACACCAACGCCGTAACCTCGTTGATCACACAACAATATATGGGATACGAGGAGGATGAAAACCCGCGTACCGTGGCAAATTGACCTCGAAAGAGAGTCTATCCCGACCCAGAACGTCATGAGCCTTAATTACCGTGTTCCCTGGTCAGCAATAATCTTGGCGCGAAAGAGATCCTACACTATCACCTTCACCATGCGACTCTGCTTGGCCCCCGGCGGCAGGTACGAAAAGAGACGTTTACTAAGGAGACTGGCTCACGTTACCGCGGCCAATTTCAGATGCATGAGGACTGTTGCCTAATGAACCCGTATAGCCCCCCCCTACAACTCGCCTAATGCAGGGACAGGGCGGGAGGGCCAAAAGAGCACATAGGTTTTCTTCTCCCGTGGTTCTCCTCTTCTCCCTTTCGACTACATCTGAACTTCCTTAGTTTGAGTTTGTACCCTAATAGCAAGCCTTCGCTTGCGTTCACTCTTTGGAGACTTGTTCTCGTCACACTCTTTACCGGCTTCTTCACTCGTTCACCCACTATTTTAATATTGACTAATATTGCTACCATGTCTCCAACCACCTTCACTCGCGCTGCAATCGTTGCCGTTGGGCTTCTTACCTCGGGCGCTTTTGCAGCCTTCAACGCTTCCTCATCCACTAATGTTGCCATTTATTGGGGACAAGGACCGAACCAGGCCCCGCTTCTTGATGTTTGCAACGATCCTAGCATCGACATTGTTAATCTCGCCTTTATAAACCAGTTCCCGAAGGCGGTAGGCGAATATCCTGGATCCGACTTTGGTTAGTACAGCCTTTACTGCCCAACTCTTCTTTTCAGCCCTTATAATTCCTCTAACAACGTACAGGTAATGCCTGCTGGGCCGACGTATACACACAGCCGGATGGAGTAGTGAGCCAGCTGAAGAGCACGTGTCTGGGCATAGAACCTGGTATCAAGGCCTGCCAGGCCAATGGAAAGAAAGTTTTTCTCTCACTTGGAGGTGGAAAACCAACCGACTACTATCTACAGAAAATCGCAATTGCCGAGTATTTCGCCGACTTTCTTTGGGGTGCGTTTGGCCCTAAAACCGCCGCCTGGGTTGACGCTGGTAAACCACGACCTTTTGGCGATGCTGTCGTGGATGGCTTCGACCTCGACATTGAGAGCAAGATGGACAACCCTCCTTTTTCGCAGTACCAGTGGGGTAATTACAATGTCCTCGTGACCCGTCTGAGGACCCTGTACGCGACTGTGACTGGAACCTATTACATCTCTGCGGCGCCCCAATGTCTTGTTCCTGATGCCCATCTTGCGGATGCCATCACCAAGGTAGCTTTCGACTTCATATTTACGCAGTTCTATAATACTCCTGCATGTAACACCCGAGCCGGAGTTAACGGACTATCAACCTTCACATTTACAGCGTGGGTTAATTGGTTGAAGACCAACTCTAAGAACAAGAGTGTCAAGTTGTACATGGGCATGCCCGCTGGCGTCCCTGGAGCTGAAAACGATCCCACAGCCACTCTGAGTGTCGTTGAGGCAAACACCTTTCTCAAGAAGTACGCTGCCCTCCATCCCGATATGTTTGGCGGCGTCATGCTCTGGGAATACACCGTGTCTGTGAACAACAAAAGGTGTGGTAGGCCCTACTCTTCGTGGATTAAGGATATCCTAATTGGAAAATTCACGACGGATGTCTGCCCCGTCTCAAGTTCGACCACCCGACCTACCACGCTCGTTACTTCCACTCGGCCTGCTTCAACCTCAACGCCTATTACGACCTCAACACGCATTACGACCTCGTCAAAAATCTCGACAACAGTCGCCTTGACCTCGTCAAAAAGCTCAACAACAGTCGTCTTGACCTCAACAAAGACCCCCACAATCAGCTTGACCTCATCAAAGACCTCGACTGCGGCGACTTCCACAGCCACCACCAGCAAGATCACTACCGATGGACAATGCGGAGCCAATGGGCTTACATGCTTGGGAGCCAGCTTCGGAAACTGCTGTAGCTCTTCGAATTGGTGCGGGAATTCAGACGCACACTGCGGCGTTGGCTGCCAGGTCGGCTTTGGTAACTGCGGCATCGCTAGCTCCAGCAAGACCTCGACGGCCTCTCCAGCCGGCGCTACGAACGTCGTCTCCACCGATGCTAGTTGTGGAGGCACGAACGGGTTCACGTGCCAGGGCTCGGCGTTTGGCAACTGCTGCAGTATCTCTGGCTGGTGTGGAAGCGATACCGCTTACTGTGGGACTGGCTGCCAGCAGGGTTTTGGAACTTGCACGTAGACGATGTCTGTTGTTGGTGGGGACCGCAAGGCTGCGGGCTGAGGTCGGCCCGCCCGCCCAACTTCCGGCCTTGATGATTATGTAGGTGTGGGGTCGTTTTACACTAGCCGAAATCAACAATATCCCTCACCACGTACCGAGAAGTACTCTGTAACGAGAAATTTTGTGACGATATTACCGGTAGCGTTGGGGACCACTGTGGCAACTGGCTCGTGCGTAGAATGGCCAAGAAGTGTAATTTTCTATGTAAATTACATACAAAAGGTCATCAAATCAACATTCCTACCCTGATGCTGTCACCACTTTGTGTGCCATCCACCTGCTTGGATAACTGCCCAGCAGCGCTCTCGCATAGATGTGATATACTTCTTGTGTCACGAGGGGCTATCAGTAGCAGAGGATAAAGACTTAATTAAATATCAGAGAGCTACGGATACAATCTCAGGTGCGATAAATTATCATACAAGACGTTGCGTAAGGAGCTCGACCAGAGGTCCTTTGCGTTTGAATAAATACTTAGCATGGTTCGTGCATCAGGGGTCTGGTTCGTGCGCGGGCCGAGCCCGGATGGGGCTCGGTTGGGCATTTCAGGTTAGGTCGGCCAGTTGCCGAGCTCGTCGTTCGGAGAGTACTGTGAGTAACAGTACTATGCCGACGGTCGTCGCCGTCGGTGTACTGTGAGTCAGAGTACAGTGATGTGCGCAATGTCAGGTGTGTACAGTACTGTGCTGCAGAGTACAGTACTTGTCGGGACCGTCGTTCGGGACCGTCGTTCAGGACCATCGTTCAGGACCGTCGTTCGGGACCGTCGTTCGGGACCGTCGTTCGGGACCGTCGTTCGGGACCGTCGTTCGGAACCGTCGTTCAGGATCGGTGTCGCGGTGGTTACCGTGACAGATAGGAGGAAACACAATCGAGCCTAAGAGCCTAGTAAGGTGGCTAGGGTTCTTCCTAGATCTAGAGCTCTCCTTTAAAGAACATGTGCAGAAAAAGATAGCTAGCGCACAGTAGGTGTTCTATTACATGCAAAAGCTTAGAAACACACAGAGAGGACTAAGCATGTAGGCTACTAGGTAACTCTACCTAGCTTGTATAGCTTTAATTGCAGACTATAGTATACAACTTTAGTGGGGACAACAAAAAAACGCCCTGCTAAAAGGTTATAGGACGCTGCAAAACCTAGCTCTACGTTAAATATTAGGTGCCTTTAAAGGATCACCTACTAGAACTATAGAGATTGAAGCGTCCCTCCTACCTATCAACCTCACACGGCACAGCACGTCTTTTACTGCTCAGCCTCACTGCGAGTTGTCACCAGTCGAAGCTGCTGACCAAGACGCAGAAACTAGCAATCATTGGCTACCGCGCGTGGAAGCGACATGGTGTCTATTGCTTGCCTAGTTTTGCAAGGTACGATCAAAATCAATATGTTAGTATCTTTTATAAGTTAGACTTTCACGTATTGAGTACGTTGACTTCTTCCATTCCGCCACATCCTAATGCCCTTGCAGGTTTCCGGTGAACTGCGCCTTCTGCATAATAAGGGAGGCCTTAAATTTGATCGAGTCAAGAGGCAGCTACCATGGCCGGAAGCAGCGTATTCTTGTTCTGTCAAGTAACAGTGGACTCTTTGGCATAACCTTGAGAAGTAGCATAAAGTTAAGTGCGAACAATACAATGGCTATGACGGAAAATTTCATGCCTATCAAAAGGAGGATGAAATCTCCTATAATTTCGACGAAAACTCTGTATTCCCTATATCAAACCTTTATTTATTCCTCCGTTACGCCGGCGATGCTATCCGAAAGTCTCTAAAATCCCGAAGAGAAAATTTCTAGACATGTCGATGGAGGCGATACATTTAATATTCCGGCGTCGATTTTGAATTTAATCATCAAGTAAGTACATGAACGTCCACACGAGCTATCACGTATAGCAATTGCAGGCCAAAACTTGTTTCATGATCGATGTTATCGCATATGAGCAGACATTGCCCCCGGATCTAAATAGGAAGTTACTCAAAGACGAATTGTGGTAAACAGTATTAGCGAACAAAGAACCTCCAGAGATTTTGTCTTGCTTCAGCCGGTTGAAATAGGCGGCTTTTATATACGTGATAAAGGTGGAGTATATCTCCTGGCGTTTCTTTTTTTGAAGCGCGTGTTTGGTGATTCGGTGTAGCGCAGCTTTTAGTGTCCAACATATACGACGTGACATGTGATCAGAATGTTTTTCAATGCTTTGGTGCTACTTCAATACACTAGGGACCTGATTATGGCACTTGTGACGAATAAAATCACTCTTGACCAGTTAACAGAGATCTTCGGCTGGAAAGTAAATGGGTTGGTGATACTTTTGCACGGGTAAGTCGGAGACAATGAGTATATATGCGTTTTGGCCTCAGGCTACCATCGACTCTTAATACTAAAAGGTGTGTTGAAGAACTAAATCTATATAACCTCATGACTAACAAATTGATAGTGTCGCAGAGTACTCGAAGAAGTCTATCTATTCATCACTCCAACCTGCAGGAAGTAGGTAGTTTGGTTTTGGAACGCTTGTATTGGGGGCCAGAGCTCGACTCGCCTCACGTGATTGATTGATAGACTTAGGTTCGTACTCAGGCTCGTGATAGGCCCTGTGAGCGTTGCGTTTGCCTTGAAGCTTGCCATGAGCTTGGCAAGACAGTCCTATTAGAGTAGAGAGAGAGTAGAGCTTCTCTATTAATTAGTGAGGTGTTGATCTGCCTAAACAGAGACTAAGACAAAGCTAGGAGATGCTATCTAAAAAATAAAAACAGAAAACAAAAAACAACACTAAAAGAGACAGCGGATGGGTGATTTAAATCGTCAATCAAGCGTTGCGTAAGAGGCTTGATAAGATGAGCTCACATGAGGTGGATGTGATGAGGCTGAGATGTCTCGTCGCGAGAATTCTTGTGGATGAGGTGCTTGACAGCCTAACCATGAATAGAACAATCCATACATGTGTTTCTCAATCACCAAGACTCACTTCAGTCGGTCTTCCCTTGCCATATCCTAATAGTCCATACCCTCATTGATGCTCTCCAGGTAGGTATCAAAGCGCCTCGAGACATCTAATACAATATCTCATGCAGTCGAAATCTAATGCTTTATTCTTAAACATGGTAAGCTGCCTCCAATTCATCTCGAAATCAGCGAGCTCATTATGGTGGTGTCTAAAGTCTAGAGTATCAATGTCGTCAGACTTGAACGATTCGAGACGTGATGAAATTCTCCCATACGCACTCCCGGGATTATTGAGTAAGCTGTTCATAGTGGATCGCAAGTTGAATGCGGGAATTGAAGCCCTCATCGAAAGTGCCAACGAGATTACTAGTTAGAACGAATTACTAGTTAGAACGAGTATACCTTAATCAGAAGTCAATTACTGGCCTGGGGATGAAAAGGTAGTTTGAACCATCGTAGTACTTGAGGACGCGGAGAAACACTGCAGTGACGTCAGTCAGTTTAGATATTCACATATCAGGCGAGCTCTTACCCAACATGAGCGTATTTCTCTGAATATCGTTCATTGCCCTTGCTTGGAGAAATACCTCTGCCTCATCAAGGAGAACGAGTGTGTGGGATTAGTGGTTAGGCATGAGTACAAGCAGGGAAGCATACTATAACCCTAAGTTTTTCCCAGCCAAAGTACATACTTCAAGTAATTCTCCACGTTTTCTAGCTTACTACCGATGTCTCTGCACGTAACTAAATATGGATTGTTCTATTCATGGTTAGGCTGTCAAGCACCTCATCCACAAGAATTCTCGCGACAAGACATCTCAGCCTCATCACATCCACCTCATGTGAGCTCATCTTATCAAGCCTCTCACGCAACGCTTGATTGACGATTTAAATCACCCATCCGCTGTCTCTTTTAGTGTTGTTTTTTGTTTTCTGTTTTTATTTTTTAGATAGCATCTCCTAGCTTTGTCTTAGTCTCTGTTTAGGCAGATCAACACCTCACTAATTAATAGAGAAGCTCTACTCTCTCTCTACTCTAATAGGACTGTCTTGCCAAGCTCATGGCAAGCTTCAAGGCAAACGCAACGCTCACAGGGCCTATCACGAGCCTGAGTACGAACCTAAGTCTATCAATCAATCACGTGAGGCGAGTCGAGCTCTGGCCCCCAATACAAGCGTTCCAAAACCAAACTACCTACTTCCTGCAGGCCGGAGTGATGAATCTAATATATGAATTTGCTTGACCTAACTCCCGCGCTAGCGGGAGTTAGGTCAAGCAAATTCCCTCTAGCGGTCCGTCAGGACCGCCGCTTTCTCCTACTACCCATTTTTTACGTTTTTACCTTTTCTAGCCGTCGTTGTCGTCGTCTAAAGTATGCACTTTTCGTCCGTGCCCACCAACCTAGTCTGTGCAAACGCCTGTTAGCTCTATAACAGAGTATCGCAGTGCGCGGTCACGTAATATGGACGAGATAAATCAGGGACTGAGTTGATTTAGAAGCTATGGAAATCGACGAGCATATATATCTAGCCATGACTAATCGAGACATGTAACTAAGCGCACAGTGCACGTGATATCCAAGATCATGTGGTGCACGTGATATTCACGTAATATACTGTGATACACCCCCCCAGGTTTAAGCTATTAGTGAGCGAGAAGCTGATGAGCATGGAGGCCGAGGAGGCGTCTTGTAAACAAGCGCGATCTAAATAGGAGGCGCGTGAAATAGAGATGTTGTAATCTCATAGAATATTTAGACGTGGTAGATATCAAGCTTGTTGGATCTTAAGGTGTTGAGAGATATCTTAAAGTCTAATTTGACCTCTAAAGGCAGCGTGTTTTTGACCAGTAAGGTTCTTTGTAAAGCCATCAGCAGGCATCTGTTTTGTAGGAATCCACTTAACACTAATTTGCTAGCGTTAAACTGCTTGGCGTATCCACATTTAGTAGATATCCACATAACAGAGTTTAGTTTGGAGTCTTTCTGTAGGTTTAGTAACCACTTAAACTGTCTAAGCATTGTCACAGTAGACTATCAGTTCAATATCTAGGTCAAAGTTGAGTTGTGTGAATAGATTTGTCCACTAGATAATTTCAGATCCTGCACGTGATAAGGCGTAGAGCTCTGTTTCAGTAGTTAATTTTGTAACTGTACATAGCTTGGTTGCTTTCTAGTTAATAGGTAATCTAAAGAGCTTAACAAGATAGCCTTCTAAGGAGAAGCAGGTATCAGAGTCATTAGCAAATAAGGCGTCAGATGCGCTGTAGAAGATAGGTTCAATTTCAGCGTCAGCAGTTTCAGGTAGCGCAGCCCATAAGTGACCTTCCTGCTTAATAGCGGAGGCAGAGGCTTTTATAGTGTTTGTTCTAGTTTTCCAGAGGAACTGCTAAGCTTAGATAATTTGACCAAGGTGTTTATCACTAGGGTTAGTGTTAAATTAGGTAAGATAGCTTAAAGCTTTTGCCACGTCAGGTCGTGTTTGATTTGAGATGAAGCTAAGTAAGCCAACAAGCTCCTAGTAGAGAGTCTTGCGTTTCTTGTCTGTGGTGCCTGTATAGGGTTCAAGGTAATTGTTGCTAATAGGACAGTCAGGCAAGGTATTAATGCCATCAATAAGGTTGTGCTTCTTGATAACCTGCTTAATAAAGGCGTCTTAAACAAGCCAGGTTGTAAGCAGATCATCTGTGCGTACAATTCAAATACCTAGGAACTATTTAAGCTGTCCTATTAAGTAAAGGCAATAGCTTTTTATAAGCTTGGTTTTAAAGTCCTTGTAGGCAGGTAGTTTGCTTAGATAGACAAGTACAACAATATTATCAACATAGAAGAAGACAATAAGGTCGTCACTAATGTAGAGGCATAGTGTGTTTAGTACTAGGCAGAGACTGTAACGATTCGAACAATCGTTCCATCACGTGACCGAGCCGCTCCCTGCCCGATCCCGATACAGATCCTATCCCTACCCGAACCGCTAGGACTTCGGTTCCCGACCTGCTCCCCACTCAACTCCGATACAGGCTCAATCCATACCCGAACCTGTATTACCTCAGTTCCTGACCAGCGCCTGATGCAACTCCAATACGGGTCCTTATCCGAACCTATAGTACCTCGGCTTCGTTCTTTCTCATCTCTCTTCATGTATATAAACCAGTCGTGTCATTAGTTAGATCAGGCAGCTTTTGAATATCCTTTCGTACCCGGCCTATAGGTGTCAATTCAATCTTGGGTATTTCGTTCTCACTCGTGCACTCCCATATGCCTTGGTAGTGATTCGCACCCAAATCCAATCATCCTGATATCCTGCGCCGTTACATTATATTCAAAAGCTCACAACAGCCAGTGACGGCCTCTTAATAATATCGCAACAATTGTTTGTTTGATTACGTCCAAGCCCCAAGACGCGTCTAATTTAGTTGTACAACTCACACACTGTCACATTAAATTATTTAGTTATAGATCAGATCCCCAAGACCTCTAATTAACTAAAGCCTTTGGGTTTAGAACTTCCTATCCTCTGCAATTAGGATTGCCTTTGGAAAAGTTGCGAAGACTGCGCCACAGTAGAAACTTGGAGACTACTAATAACCTATTAGAATTAGATACAACACTAATGTCTAACTCCCAACTAACCCCAGGACCTTCTACTAGGTCTGGAAATCGCGCTAGCTAGAAGGGTAAAGCAACCTAGCCACGCAACAAACCCCCACCTCCACTGCTAACAACTAAATCTGCACCCGCAGAACCTAAAGTTGAAGAATTATCTAATTTAGAGTTAGATTAGAGACATGCCCAACTTGTGGAGCAAATTGCCTATTTGGAAGCCTAGCTAGAGCGTTTTATGCAGACGCAATCTGTCCCCCTAGAACAACCCCTACTAACTACTAAATTAGCTACAATAAGCGCCCAAGTCTCTCCTGCTCCTCCTGCCACGAGATCCCCTTTAGGCACCCTAGGACTATCTTAGATTAAACTCACAGAACAAACGCCTGACATCCTTAAACTCTTAGATGGCGAGAATCCTACGTTTAAACAGTGGCAAGCCTCAATTATTAACCAACTAGAAATCAATGCGGACTATTTTTAGAGTAAACGCGCACGTATAAATCTTGTATAGGGACACACTTCTAGAACAGCTATAAAGTATCTAGAACCCCAATACCTATCCAATTTGCCCAAGAATAAGTTCTAAAATGCAGAATAGATAATCTCCCTGCTCTAATTCTATTTCCTCTCTAGCAACAAAGAAGCAGAGGCCTAACAGGCTTTCTAGAGACTAAACATGGAGAAGAGTGAAACCTTTCCTACTTTTAAAGCTTAATTCCTTAGTGCAGCTATTAGTAGATCTGTATCTCCTTTGGAGTGGTCTTTCTACCTATAGGAGAAGATTACCCCTAGCCTAAGGATGCCCAACCTTGGGTTCAAACACCTATAGGAGGACTCCTTTAATAAGATAGTTTGCCACCTTACAGCCTACAACATAGAACAGCGGCACAATCTAACAATAGACAGGATTTTATCAATGTCTTCCTCCTCTACCTCTTGTTCTAGTTTAGATAAGAATTGGAAGCCAACTATAGTGGCTCCCAAGGTTGTGTACAGCGCCAACAACTCTAAGCCTTTGTATGTAAGCTCTGCAGCACCTTGGTCTACGCCCTTTGTCCCCTAGCAGCCTAGTTAAACACCTGCCCCTAAAAGGCAGCCAACCCCTAGTACCTGTTACAACTGCAGCAAGCTAGGATATTTCACAAACAATTGTCCTGTACCTAGAGTCCGCGAGATTGAAGTTGAACAACAGGAACTAGAAGATAAGTTTGTTGATGCTGAAGAATTTGATCCTGATGCATATTAGGTAGGAAACAGAGACGCCTAGGAAAACTCTCCATCCTAGGCTTAAACAAGTATAATCTAGCAGGCATAGATCTATTAAACTTGTTTAGAGGAAAACATTTCTAAGTCCTAATTGTTTTATGTTCACAGGGCGCTGGCGTCTAATTACGCTTGTTACTTAATACTGGCGTACAAGGTTTTCTTTTTCTAAATACAAAAATTGCAAAATCCCTATCTAAATCCCTTTATATTCCTATCTAACGCCTACCTTTTAAGCTTGTGGTAAAAGGGTTCTAAGACGCAATTAAGACCTACGTTTACTAATACATCCACCTTTACATGCAAATTAACAGACGCACTATTTAGAATTGCCCTTTTGTAGTAATAGATCTTGGTTCTTAGGATTGTATTATTAGAATTAAATGGCTACGCAAATTTAAACTCCTACTTAATACAGACAAAAATTAGATTGTCTGGCCAACTAAATATCCCCTAACCTACAAGCCTTCCCCTCCCCTTATTATGCAAGTTAACTGTCCTAAGCGGGATTACAATGCTAAGGAGGATGTAAGGCAAAGAGATCTCCTATAGGAACAAGACAGTTATTAACAGACCTACAGCCCCACAGTACATTGTATTCAAGGCTTACTCTAATTTCTAAAAATTAACTAAATTCTAGTCCCCTACCTTCTGTGAACACTACAAGCACTCCAAACTAACAAAAATTGGCTAGAAACAAAGACTGCTCTAGTTGTTATCCAAACAGCCTTAATTGCTATAATTTCTGCCAACGCCTTCCATTTTAATATAAAGAGAAAGGAAAACAAATTCTTCACAACCTCCTTGTACAAGATTAAACAGGTGTTGGAAGAGAAACAGGACGTACTTGTGGACAATCTAGATAATAAACAGTTGTTAAACAAACAATTGCCAAAAATCTATAGTTTGTATCATGATTTGTTTAATTGGACAGAGGCAGATCAGCTTGCAGAACATCGCACCTATAATTACAAGATAGTGCTCACCAAACCCCTTCTAAATTACTACAGTCCCTTGTACAAGCAGAATGTGGAGGAGCTTAAAGCAACTAAGGCCTACATTATAGACAACCTTGCAAAAGGTTGGATCAAAGCAAGCAAGAGCCCTTTCGCATCCCTATTGTTGTGTGTTTAGAAGCCCAACAGTAGTCTACGCATCTGTGTAGATTATTGCAAATTAAATGCCTTAACCTGCAAGGATTCCTATCTAATACCGCGCATAGACAAACTACTAGCGCGACCTACTAAAGCTAAGATCTTCACTAAGGTGGATATTCATGCAGCTTTTAACAAAATTAGGATTAACTCTGCCTCTAAAGAGTATACTACTTTTCAGAGCTAATACAGATTATATAAGTGTAAAGTCCTACCTTTTGGATTATGTAACAGCCCAGCTACTTATCAGCGTTACATGAACGACGTGTTAATTGACTATCTAGATGATTTCTGTATTGCTTACCTGGATGACATCCTAATCTACTCTGAAGACAAAGCCACTTATGTTAAACATGTTAAGAAAGTATTTAATCAACTTTGCTAAGCTGGTCTCCAGATTAATATCCTAAAAAGCGAGTTCCACGTAACCTGGACCTGATACCTAGGGTATATCCTTACCAACACTAGACTAGAAGTCAACCCTACTAAGGTAGAAGCCCTACACAATTAGAAAAAGCCCACTACAATCACAGGCGTAAAATCCTTCTTGGGCTTCTATAGTTTCTATTAACAATTTGTACCTAAGTTCTCCTAAATTGCAAAACTAATCCTCTTGTTGCAAAGCCCTGCAATCCCTTTTATATAAACTTTGGAGTGTGATGCGGCCTTTAAGAAGCTAAAAGCGGAATTACTTAAGATACCTACCCTTTGCTATTTTAACCCTTTATTGGAGACCAAGGTTAAAACAGATGCCTCTAATAGAGTAGTAGCAGGAACCCTCTTGCAGAAACACGCAGACAGAAAATAGTATCCTGTGGCATTTTATAGCAAGGTCCTGTCTAGTTTAGAACTCAACTAGGAAATACATGACAAGGAACTGTTCGCAATTGTTACCGCCTTCTAACTATAGAGAGCTAAATTGACCTCTGTTACAACTAGGACCTAGGTGTATTCTAATTATTACTTATTAGAATATTTCATAACCACTAAGGTGCTCAATTCACAACAAGTCCAATAGGCAGACGTATTAGCTCAGTATAACTTTCAAATTGTGTACACCCTAGGCAAGGATAATGCTCGTGCTAATATTCTTAGTTATTAAGAACAGGACATAGAGAATCTAAGATTAGCTCAAATTAACAACCAATTACAGGTCTTACTTGGTCTACACCAACTCAACAACTAAATTAATGCCAAATTGGCCCTAGTATACCTTAAGCAGACCACCACCCATGTAGCCACGTTAAACACTATTTAGGGCGTGGAAGAAGCTATGTCTTTAGATTTACTAGAGCTAATCAATGCCTTACTTCAAGAGAACTGTGCCTCCTTTGACTTAGAACAGAAACTACTGCCAAAGCAATATTAGATAGAGAACAGACTGTTACTCTATAGTAACTAGTTGTGTGTCTTAGTGGACTCCCCTATAATCACTCATCTTATCCAAGAAGCACACAACCAACTGTTATTAGCTCACCCTAGTGCCACAAAAACCTATTAGTTATTATCCCAAAGATATCACTAGAAAGGTATAGAGGCTACGTGTAAACAATATGTTTGGAATTGCATTGCATGTTAGAAGGCACATCTAAGACAGACCTAAATCCCTAGATTAATCCACCCACTCCCAATTCCTAATTGTCCTATGCAGCACTTGTGCATTAACTTTAAAGAATTCCTAAAGGACAAGTTTAGTTACAACTAGATAATAGTAGTGATCAACTAGCTATCAAAACAGGCGATTTCCATCCCATGCCACAAAACAATTAACTTACAAGGCATGGCCAACTTGTTTATTTAATAGGTATATTACTTTAGTTATACTCCTGAAACTATTATCTTAGATTACAGACCTTAGTTTGTGTCCAGTTTCTAGTCTAAATTTTGTTAGATTATAGGCACCAAAGTCAAATTGTCAACTGCCTATCACAAAGAAACTAACAGACAGATAGAAATTATAAACAAGTATATTAACCAGAGGCTGCGCCCTTTTGTATCCTTCTACTAGGACAATTAGAGCAAACTCTTGCTAATAATTAACTAAGCTTAGATATTGCTGCCCCACTTAGCCATTAGTATAACTCTGTATTATATCCTATACAGTTACAAACCTTAACAGAGTTAGGACTGGAAACACTTAGCTAAGCCTGTCACAATCACTAACAAGCTTAATCACGCAGAAGCTCTAAAATTAGCCACCCGCATGCACGCTGCTTAGGAAATAGCTAAAGTTAACATAGAAAAGGCCCAAGATTAGATGCGAACAGTAGTTAACAAACACCGTCAACTAATTAACTAGGAAGTTGGTGATATAGTCTACCTAGATACTCACAACTTGGCAGTTCAACGTCCTAGCTAAAAGCTATCTAATAAGTGGGAAGGTCCTTTTAAGGTGCTTGAACAAGTAGGTAACTCCTATTAGTTGGAATTACCTCCTAGATCAAAGATCTTTAACGTATTTGCACCTAATCTTCTATGCAAAGACCCCTAGGACCCCCTACCTAGACAAGAAGCTCTAAAACTACCTAGTATCCCTATTAACAGAGTTGAAGAATAGGAAGTAGAAGAGATATTAGCTAGCAAGTTGTATCACAACAAGCTCAAGTACAGGGTCAAATGGGTTGGCCACAATCCTAACCTAGTTTAGTATAAGGCGTCTAACTTTATAGGAGCCCTATATAAGCTAAAGGCCTTTCACAATAAGTATCTAAATTAGCTAGGACCTCCTTGTGCACTTAGTTGTTGGATTAAAGCTTGGGAAGCTAGTGTAGAAGACATAGATTACTTAGAAGATAACAGAGCAGAGTAAGAGTGGAGAAAGTCCTCCCTAAAGGGACATACTATTGTGGGGAATAGTGCTAGAAGTACATCTAGAACTTATCCAACTTAATTACTACCCTCTGCTCTATCTAACAAGTTGGTAGGAGGATTAGAGACAGAGGTACTGTCTTCACCATCCTCTGCCTCCTAACAACTACCATCCTCCGCATCCTAACAGCTACCACCTTCCACCCCCTAACAACAACAACCACGCCCTCCTCTTCCTCTACCCTATCCTCCTTTTCCACCTACCTAACCACCCCAAACACCTCCCAAACCCCCGCCTTTTCTAGTACTGCTCAAGAGCCTACTAATATTATCACGCAGCAAGGATACAAGCGTCTCCAGAGAGGATGCAAGTGTCTCTAGAGAGGTAACCTGCTAGAGCAGCTGAGCGTTTAAATGAAATGAAGCCACCTGAACGTCAACTACAGAAAGCTTGGCTTCCTAACGTTTCACAACCTGGGCGATTAACGCCACCTTCTAGGCAGCCACCTAAACAGCACCAAATGCAGTCTCCTTCTCCTCACCCTCCTCTACCACCTCCCACACCGCCAAAGCACCCTGGAGGGTCACGAACTCATCCTTACAAAAAGAGGGAACCTGCAATAGCGTCAACAGCACTATTGTGCCTACCAAATCACTAGTAATTTAGCTTAGTATAAAACCTTACAGGGTTGCACTTCTCATTCTTGGAAATGCAGTACTAGCATTTCTTCAAGCTCAGACGCCCAAAACTGTATAGTACAGCTGTGCCACGCGCGAACGCACGGCAGGACTAAAGGCAAATAACCTAAAAGGCTAAGGCAGAAGCACTAGGGGGCGCGTGGAGTGGCATGTTTGCGTAGTGTGTATGTATGTGTTCATGAAGCTGCGATACAGGTCAACAATACTAAACTAACAACAATGGAAAATGGACAAAACAATACGTACGCAAGAGAAATGTATGATGAGTTGAGCAAGAGAAGAAAATAGGAAGGTAGGATTGTTGATATACTAGTGAAAAACAGTGGTTGCCCCTAACAACAACAAAATGACTCCTCTTTCACCTCAAGAAATATAAGCCTCTTATTCGTCTATCAACAAGCACCCTATTTAGAGAAGAAAACGAGGTAAAAGCAATTGTGTGGTGGTTATTATAATTCTTCCACCACAACAACAAAGAATCAACTAAACAACAGCTTGGTGCCACAATTATGCATCACTAATTCTTTGTGTAATTCACCCTGGTTTCAGACGCAGTTTACAAGGACAAACAAGGGCAATTTAGACCTCACAAATATAGGACTATTTGTCTACTAGGAGGGGGGGTAGTGTAACAATTCAAACAATCATTCCATCACGTGACTAAGCTGCTCCCTGCCCAATCCCAATACAGATCCTATCCCTACCCAAACTGCTAGGACTTCAGTTCCCAACCTGCTCCCCACTCAACTCTAATATAGGCTCAATCTATACCCAAACCTATATTACCTTAGTTCCTGACCAGCGCCTAATGCAACTCCAATACGGGTCCTTATCTGAACCTATAGTACCTCAGCTTCGTTCTTTCTCATCTCTCTTCGTGTATATAAACTAGTCGTGTCGTTAGTTAGATCAGGCAGCTTTTGAATATCCTTTCGTACCCGGCCTATAGGTGTCAATTCAATCTTGGGTATTTCGTTCTCACTCGTGCACTCCCATATGCCTCGGTAGTGATTCGCACCCGAATCCGATCGTCCTGATATCCTGCGCCGTTACAGAGACCAAGCATGGTGAGCGTCTTAGTAAGCTCTTTATACTATAGCAGAGGTGCGTCCTTGAGACCATAGAGCGCTTTCTTTAGGATAAGGAGGCAGCCTAGTTAACTAACAAAACCTTTAGGTGTGTGGACGTAGAGTAGTCGTTCAATATGTGCGTTGAGGAAGGCGTTAGTAGCGTTGTACTAAAACATAAGCAGGCTAAACTGTGTAGCTATTACAATAAGAGCGCAAAAAACTTAGGCAGCAAGCATAGCAGCGTAAGTGTCTCCCTATTAGGTCTAAAGATTACCTTATACAACAATTCTAGCTTTTGCTTTAGAGAAGTTGCCGTCCTAGTCAAATTTGTACTTAAACACCTACATAAGAGGTAGTACTTCTGCTAGGGCAGTGTATATTATAGCGTCAGTACGCTTAAAGCATTGCATTGTAAGACAGTTGTCCATTTCTGCCTGCATACTAGCTTGAAACTAAGAACTAAGTAGGTGTTAATTTAGGTCCTTAACGCGTTTTAGTAGTGGGGGTAGTTGAGATTGATGTATCCTCGTGGATAAGGTGCTTGGGATAGTAGGATTTGCAGCAGCTTTAAGTTAATGTAGCATTGCAAAGGTGCCAAAGTAGGCAAAGTGTGCTCTAGGTGGTAGTGGACTAGGTCCTCTGCCACAGCCACAGCTACGCTGCTTTCCTGTAGGAGGAGCTAGATGTGTCCTGCTGCTTTGGGTGCGTGTATTAAGTATGAAGTTACCCTGCTTGTTGCCAGAGATCTTAGCCACTCATGGGGCTATATTGTGCCAAGGATCGCGTGGGCGTTGGTTGTGAGACTGTTGATCGCGAGGCTGTTGTTCATTAACTAAGTCAGCCTAAGGTGATGGCAATCAAGGTAATAACAGAGCGCTGCTATCAAGAAGTAAATCGTCTAGTGTAGGCAACTGTTGATCTTCTAGAGCCTTTAAGGACCGTGCTAGTGGTGTAGTGGGATGCTCTATAAAGGCTTCAGCTTCAGCTTCAGCTTCCTCAAGGTGACAGTCATGCTGCGCAGGGCTGTATAGATCCTCTGCAGTAACATCATATACAGGCTAGGTAAGGTCAAGAACCTCAATGTCAACCTCAGAGACTAGAGGAGCCTTAAGGTTGTTCTCCATATCATCGTTCCATGTGATTTTAGGATTAAATATAACGTCTCGTGTTCAAATAAGTCGCGATATAGCTGGTATCCATATGCAAAAAATGTTAGATAAGTCATATCCCATAAGATAGCCAATGTAGACTCAAGATGAGGTTTTATCTGCAGTTGCCAGGGCGTAAGTACCCTTCTTAAGTGCGTAGGCGCAACAGCCAATTAGTTGATAATAAGATACTGTAGGCTTCCAGTCGTGGATAATCTCGTGCGGAGTGCGCCAGCCTAGTAATTCAACTAGTGTTGTGTTAAGCAGCTGTATAGCTGTTATTAAGAGCTTGTTAACAAGCTTCTTAGGGATATTAGCAGCTATTTAGAGCGCCCAAGTGCGTGCTATAATAGTCTTCCCAGCCACTTCTTAGAGTCCTTTAGGGTGCTGCGTGTTAGGAGCAGTAATCTCTACTTTAAGACCAACTGCTTGTAGAGCATCTTGCATTTTATTAGTGTATGCTCAATTGTCGTCTAAGCAGAGCATAATAACAACGTACTTGTATCCAAACTAGCGCTAGATCTTTTTAATAATCTAATAGATGGCCAGTACAACGCAGTGCCTGTCCTTGTGCTGTAGTGTTTCGCCCTTATACCACTTAGAGTATTGGCAGACAGCGTGAATTAGGTATCTATCTCTGTTGTAGCATTGCTTGCCTGTGGGTAGGAGATGGATAATGTCTATTGCAATCTACTCAAAGGGCCTAGTGGCTTGTGCTTCTAGCAGACAGCAGGAGATAATTTTATTCATCTTAGTCTTAATATAGTCTTCGCACTTAGTCCAAGCTAGTGCAGGATCTCTATCTAGGAGACGTAGACCCTAGACTACGTTCTAAAGATAAGCAATAGTTCTAGGCCCTAGGTAAGCGTAGATATAGTAAGCTTTAAGAGGAGTAACCTCAAGATCTAGCTTCAGATTATTTAATAGGCAATAAGTCCAAAGTACAGCCATAGCCCTGTGCTGCTTGGCATTTGGTTTAATTCCTAGTTGTGCGTTAATTAGCTAGTGTCTATTAGTGTAATCAAGAAGGGCAATAGGCTAATTAATTATTGTACAGTAGATTACGTCGCTTCCTAAGTCAAAGTAGAGGTTGAGTAATCTGCATTGTAAGAGACCAAGAATATTAGCAAAGAATGTAGGTATATAGGCAACTTCTGTAAGACAGATATTAATTACACTATCTAGAGAATTGATAGGTATTTCTGCAGTGCCATATTCAACAATTAGTATCTACTAGGAGCCTGCGTAGATAACTTCTGTAGGGCTTGCAACTCAAGTGTAAGTATATCTCCATTGTTGCTTTGAGTTGGTGATGTAGATATTCAAGCCTAGATCCATAATCTATCTGTTAATAAAGGCCAGTAGATTGTTGTTGTGCGCTAAGAACGTTGCCTAATTCTGTGCTAATGTGTCTAAGGACTGTGTAGACTGTGTAGCCTATGCAGCGTAAGTGTATAATAACACTAGTGCTAGTAAGCCATCATTAAATAGGATTGTTGAACCTGAGGTAGATGCATCTAAGGTTTGTTGGCATAATTAATAAGATTCTAATTGTTGTAGACGTTGTCTTTCCGCCCTTGCAATAGCCCTGTCAAACTTTGCTTTTATTCTTAGATTCTTGCAAGCTTCAGCAAACTTAGCTGCAATAGCTTTGTCTTCCTTCCAGCCTAGAGGGCAGAGGTAAGCAATAAGGTATAGACATTCACTGAACCAATAGGGAATACCGCAGTAGCAGGGTCATTGCTTTTTAGGACCCTTGCTTGGTCTGCTCAGCTGTTTGTTGGCAGGTTAATAATTGCTAACAACCTAACTTATAGTATTGTTATTAGTTTCAGATATGCCCAGGGTAGCTGTTTTAGATATGCCTAGGGTGGCTAAGAAGGTTGACGCAGTTGACGCGTATGCTCTCTTTCCCCTAATTCACTAGAACTGTCTAAATTCAGCAATCAGGGTGCTAATTAACTGCAGAGATTTTGATTTCTCAGCGTCTTGTTAGTCCGTAAGAAGTTGAACTAGCTTCTGCGTGGCCCATAATTTGTTAATGCCCATAATAGCATTAAGGAAGTGCTTGTTTGGCTGTCCCTCAGCCATCTCTAGCATTTTGAGTAATATCATGAGGTCTGTAATGCGGAGCCAGTCGTCAAGCCATAACTCTAGGTTCTAGTTGCGTGATCGTCAAGGGTTTCATACGTCCTCCCACTATTGGCGTAGCTTGTGTTTGCGCGTTAGATCAGAGGGAGCAAGGTGCTTAAAGAGAGTATTAAGTCATCCCCACACAGTGTGCTGATTCTTGATCAGAGGAATGTGGTTCTTGTAAATTGTTGTAGGAATGTCAGTGTGGATGGCTTTGAGCAATTCCTCCTTCCGCTTCTAGATCTTGTGGTTGTGTTCCCAGTTGGATTAATCATAGCTGTATAGCTTAATAGCCGCAGGTGTTGCTGCTGCAGAAGGTTAAGCTAGTCATTCTAGAGCTTTTCCAAGTAGAACGTGTAGTTTAGAGGGATCACAGTGTGTCCAGACGTCTGCGGCAGTGGCGAGATCCTCGTATTAGAAGAGCCACAATATCCAGTCTTCTGGCTTGTTAAGAATAACTAGCGATTTAGTAACTCTCTGGGCGTTAATTGAAGCCATTGTGAGAGTGTAGAAGGTAAGGGATTAAGGTAAACTGCAGTCAGTTGTCGAAGAAGATTCTAGCGCAAGTGGAATCGGGTATCCAGGCTCATAACTATCGCAGTGCGCGGTCACGTAATATAGACGAGATAAATCAGGGACTGAGTTGATTTAGAAGCTATGGAAATCAACGAGCATATATATCTAGCCATGACTAATCGAGACATGTGACTAAGCGCACAGTGCACGTGATATCCAAGATCATGTGGTGCACGTGATATTCACGTGATATACCGTGATACAGAGAAACTGTTTTTCTGTTTTAATTGTCTCCCCCTTTTTGCTCTACTGCAACTGTCCTTTTTCCCTACCTCTTTTACTTGTTTTTCAACATGCTGCGACGTGGTTCTTGACAGCGGCAGCGTAAGCAGGCTATTAATCCTCCTAACATTTTGCTCGCTGTTAGCCATCCTTCTTCTGCTATTTACTACATGCAGTCTATACTTATTACTTTAGACCTATAACTTCTGCTAATTACTATTAGACAAGCTGCTGCTGCCGCCGCCGCCTGCGTTAATCCTCTACTTCTAGGCTGCCTAAAGGTTCTGTTATAGAATGCAGCCTTCTATACCTTACATTTTTAATCCTATACCTGTCCTTTTCCCCCCCTCTTTGCCTTTGCTTACGCCTATTAGTCCTGTTGTTGCTGTCCGCGTATCTCTTCTACGTCTAATATGACAGCTCTCCTAGCGCAGCGCCCCTGTATTAATGCTCTACCAACTCCTGCTGTACTGCAAAAGTGTGAGGCTAACAGTGGCAGGGAACAGAACGAACAGATGGATCAGGAGTGAACAGGCTTGATTCATCAGAGTCGAGACGAATCCTTGAGGATGCTCAGAGGATTCGGAGAAACTATATATGTGATGTGTCACGTGACCTGCAGACACACGGCCCGATAGGCCTCCGAAGGGCCTCCGCAGGAGGTCCACCGGGAAACAGAAGTATCCCTCACAAAAAGCTGCAGGATTAGCAAGCACAGCAGGAATAGCAAGCACAGCAGGAATAGTAAGCACAGCAGGAACAGCAAGCACAGCAGGAACAGCAAGCACAGCAGGAACAGCAAGCACGGCAGGAACAGCAAGCACACAGGAACAGGCCCCCCGCCTAATATGCCTAATTTACGGTCACAACGTTTAGTAGAGATGCTGCTAGGCGGCAATTACTATGATATTAGATCATTTCAGCTTACCTCCTGCCTCTGCTGCGGAGCCTTCTTCTGGATTAATGAGCGGGCGGCTGGCTCAACGTGGGCTGCTTCCCGCTGCTCTAACAGCGCCGTAGACCTGCCCAAATTCAAGCCGCTGCCCTGCCATCTCTTCAACCTTGCACAGGGCAACAGGCATAAATCGCGATTTTCGGAACCTGCGGGCGTATAATTCTGCTTTTGCCTTTATCTCTTAGATCTTATACTCTAAGTATCTTTATCTTCCTGTTTTTCCCCTTCTTAGTGTCTAATTCCTGCCAAAATCCAGCCCCGCTGGCCCTAGGAATGGCATAGAAGCTGAACTTAACCAACTTTAAGGTTTTTATTCCCTTCTGTTTCTCTTGTTATCGTGCACTCTTCTCTTACCCATATGCTCTATCTAGTTTCTGGTGTTTGCAATACCACATCATCGTAGTTCTCAGTGAGATCAGACTCCCTTAGATCGACGGAGTACATCCACTACTCCGGCTGAAAGAGAACCATTCGCTTGCTGAACTTGGTAGCCTCCACCAGGAGAAGCGTGCATTAAATTTAGTACTTACTGCGCGACAGATGTTGTTGAAGCAGATCTACGAAGAGGGGCGTCTAGCTGCCAACCTGATATTGCTAATAAGCTTTTGTAATATGCACAGGATTCCTAAGTGAGCACAGTAGAGGGAAGAAGGTAATAACAGTGATAACAATGCTAATGCTAGAAATAGCAAGTTTAACACCAATCTTAGCATGCTACAAGCCTACTCTCAGTAGTAGTAACTGCAGAGAGCAATTTATACAAGATACACCAGCTAGTGAAATTATACACAATTGTGAAGAATATTTCTATTTCCCGAAGGGTCGGGCCCCGTCCTTACTCTCCACGTGACATGACACACCACATATATAGTCTCTTCGAATCCTCTGAATATCCTCAAGGATTCATCTCTATCTCTCTCTCTCCATCAATCGAGCCTATTCATCTTTGACTTACCTATTCACTCTGTTCTCTGCAGTGTTTCCCCCACACATCTCCTCCCACTTCTTTTTCGCATCGCCAATAGCATCACGACTTAAGATAGCCTTCTGATACCGAACATCTATCCAAATGAAGGGTTCGGATTCCCCCTCTGGCTTCTCTTTCCATTGTGCGGCCTTCAGAATCTGATCGCGCTCTTCCTGCTCTGGACCGTCGTCAAGATGATACAAGTGTTGGTTTGATATAGAACCCAAATGCAAAGTAGTTGTCCGTGCCTTTTGAAGTGACTCATAGAGTTTTAGCGTCTCTGGCAAAGTCAAATGCTGCAGCGATTTGGAATAGGCTTGTTGGTAGAGTCCGAGGAGCGTAGCGATGATGGCCCCGTCTTCGACTGCCATAGCTGCGCCTTGGGCTTGGTAGGGCAGGGATGGATGGCACGCATCCCCTAGTAGAGCGACATTGTTCTTGACTACAATTAGCTTTAAGTCCAAAATGGGCGTTGGTATATTGGGAGCGAAGTTGCTGACCTTGTTCCAGGAAGCAAGTTCGTCGTGATGCAGCATCTTCCATTTCAGCACGGAGGATAGTGCTGTCAGGACTTTTATCAGCCTGTGGAGAGGAGCATGTGAGTATAGAGTCAACGTTAACATACTAGGTGGGCTTGCATGAGACTTACACAGGATCCCAACCTTCAAACACTGCCTTCATTTGTTGTACATCACCTGCCTCTGTCTTCACATCAGGTGCCAAATCGTCCGGACGGGTCATCACGAGATTGAATTCGTTGCCACACTTCACTGGATAAAATACCGAGTGGCTCTCTGGACCAATCCACATGGTCACAACGCTTTGTTTACACAGCTCATCCACTGCTGGATCTTGGAGCGCCTGTAGCGCCGACAAGGAGAAGGTCCCACGATAGGCTAGATCGCCAGTCTCTTGCGGTGGAGAATCATGGCCGAGGATTCGAGCGCGAAGAGTCGACCATAGACCTAGAAGCAGCGTCAGAACACAAAGAAGTAGGGCACCGGTCGCGCGGAAAGGCAATAAATATGGTTACCATCTGCGCCAATGATCACGTCTCCAAATATCACTTCCCCATTCTTCAAAGTTACTGTTGTGCTCTCGAAATCGATGTCTTGAACGTCAGCTTTGAGTCGAAGTTCAACACCCAGATGTTTGGCTTCTTCGGCAAGCACTCTCTGGTAATCGGCTCGATGGATAACACTACAAACATCAAATCTGAATTCCAGGGGTGAGATCACGGTCTTACAGCCATGGCCACTGTTCATTCAACCCTTCTCCAACACTTCGCGAGCACAACAGCTCGCCATCCTTCCAGCCTCTCAGATGTGTTGCTTCAGAAATGACCGAGTACTCCTTTAGTCGGTCAAGGACTCCATATTGAGCCCAAATACGGGATGCATTGGGCGGTATCTGGATCCCTGCTCCCAACTGCGCAAATTTAATAAACAGTCCTGCTCGCACAGATACAAGACTAAATCAGTCTCGACAGCAGACAATCAGACTGTACGTACAGGTGTAAGTCTCTCTGCTCTCTCAAGCACAATGACATCCAGGCCTTGCCTCCGCGATGCAATCGCACAAGCTAGACCACCAATTCCAGCGCCCACAATCACAATACTGAGAGGCGGCGCCATAATTGAGCAAAGGAGGTGTGCGTCTTACTTATGAAGAAGGCTGTCGGATTATTGTAGAAATCCCGTCAGGCCCTTGTAGCCGCATGTTGGCACCTTCAACGCTACCAGCCGCTGACAGTCAAAAAGCCAAACGCTGCAACCGCGCTTAGTTGAAAGTGCCGAGTTATGGCCAAATCAAGTCTTCTGAGAAAGGTGCGGTTCCATACCACCGGTAAATGTTCGAGATCCTGACGCGTATCCCTCCATGATGATACGCTCGGTGAGATTTACATGGGGCTACGCAAGTCTTTTCGGATGTCCCTTTTGAGAATCGGCCGCGTCGTGCCTTGCCGTGCCGTGCCGTCCTGGTACAGGATATGTGGTCCGTGCATAGAAGCGGAAGAAGATGTGTAACGAATTTCACAAGCGAGTCCCGCACCCAATCAACCGTCTCTGCCTTTGCAGCCATGTAGATCAACAACGTAGGTTAAGTAGTAGTTATAGCATCCTCCTTCCTACACGTATGTGAGTTGTGCCTAGGCTAGCAGAAGACAGTCCAAGTAGGAAATGGGGTGAAAGACCGAGGGTTTCAAGGCAGCTGTTCGTATTGGTGACAGTCCCTAAATTGTCCTGCGTAAAGCTCAGTATCACAAGAGGAGATGTAGTCAAAAGCTTTGCCAATATTCTTGTCTCGGTCCAGGACGACCACCAAGACCAGACCCAAGCCCTCATAAACATCTGATTGTAGGCGATGACACTGAGCAAAAATCAAAGCGTGGAATTGGAGCCACTAAAGTACATGAGAATTTATTGCGTCTCCCTTTGAATGCTAACGTCCCTCCTGACCGTGATGGTTCGGTTTGGATCGACGATACGTTCCTGGCTTTCGCTCTTCACGTTTCCTGCTTTGACAGTGGTATCGCTCGCTCCCCAGAGTTGACCTTCCGGACTATACGTCGCACCGGTTTGCTTCGAAAACGAGCTCACAGCCTCCAGTGCGTACTCTGTCACACTGGCGTCATCCAACTTTTGACTTCCAGGAGATGGGCCCGTCCTCTTTGAACCACCCATTCTTCCAGAGCCGTAATGATAATCCGAGTTCTTCGTCTTGCGTAGTCCATCTGGGAAACACGTTGAAAGCATCTTTCGAAGACTGATCAGGCAGGCGCAATTGACACCGACTGCGACTTCGATGAAGGACCAGAGGTTTGCCGGGCAGGACTCCCAGGTTTGCTCTTTCGCCTTAGCCGCGCGGACCACAGTCTTCATGCGCAGTGCCGTCGTCAAGCAAATGAAGAATCCAATGACGAAAACTACCACGAGACCTATCCTTTTGCTAAGCGACATATGGAGGCGGAAGATTACGGGCATCGGCATCGTAAAGATTAGGAGGTCGGTGAACAGGTTAAAGGCTGACCATGTCCATCTAGCAAACGTTAGCAGGTTGAGACTATGGCGCAGAAGGAGCACTTACCGGAACCAGGGAAGGCTAACACAATGGCCTTGGACTGCACCCTTGAGCCACGCCTTCTTGACAGGAGTGCATTGGAAAATGGTAAGAATGACAAATGCGAAGCCAGATGCGATGATGATGTAAATCATTAGCAGGCATAGCTTTCGAAACCAGGCTATCAAAAATATGCGGAGGTAGAGAAACAAAAAAGCGAGCTTGTTAAGTGTGATGTTCGTTTTGTATGCGATTTGTGATAGGTAGTAGTACTTGTTGTTGTTAGCACTCACTCACACTTGCTCAAGAAGGCACCTTAGTTCATACCAAGAAGGCTTTGTTGAGATCTCCGCCAGTCTTTTGTATATCTACTACATGCTTGCCGAATCCGTATCTTGAAGCTGTAGAGGGTTTAGCTCTTGCAGGTTCAAGTCATCGAAGACATTTGCTGATCCCTACCTTGAACCAAAATGACACAAAAGATAACGAGGCATAGCTATACATGATTAGTATAAGATATTCTTCAACATTTACGGGTTAAAGACTTACGAATGCGGCCACGATGAAGAAGTCTTCAACCCCAAACCATCCTCTGTTGTTGTATGTTGTCACCATACGAGCAGAAACAAGCACCAAAGCAACAGAAGTCAGCGCAATGGGCACATTCCGAAGGTCGTGTTCCTGTCCCGGGTATGGATCGAAATACATGACTGCTCGAAGGCCGATTCAACGTTTGGGCGAAAAGGGCGACGCAGAGTAAGACGGGAAGGATAGACACATAAAGAATGATCTGTCGATATAACCATATTATGATATCTTACAGCGAGGTGGTTCCCATTGCTCGGATGAAACAGTGAATACAACGGTTTTTACTGCATCCGTGCACAGATGGTTTCAAGGCCGGCGCGCCAGAGAAAAATCTCTACGCCGTGTTACTGCGAGTCTCACAAGGCAGTGTTGGGACTGTTAACCGGTTTGGTTGGCTGATGTTGAATGATCATCTGGCCCCGCTTTCGAGAATTACTAAGATGGAAGCTCGATTCCACCCTGGTGAAGGACTTGCACGGTTCCCTCCTGAAATTGAAAAGTTATTTATGCACGTACTTCTAAAATAACGACTTGTCAATGATACCTGCCCAAGGTTGCTGCATCCAATCGCGAGAGAAATTGCGCCGAGCCGCAGGCGCATGCATGAGTTTGTGGGAAGATGAATTTCCTACATAACTTTGCTAATGAAAGCGAAGTAATAGCACTGACAATTTCTGTTTTCAAATCTAATCGATTTCTATGATGCCCGTAAATTTTTCAACTGTGAGTCAAATGCAATGTTGATATGTTGTCGTTTCTGTCTATCTCTTCTAAATGTCTGCGAATCTGGCAAGAGAGTTGACCGTGAGACTACCTTAGCGCCCGAAGACACGACCGGAGACACGGAACGACGGGATCCTTGTAAGCTGACTGCAGGGAGGGGCCGTCGTGCCTATACGGCACCAACTCCTATTCGCTATCCGTCTCTTCGGGAAATAGCAGGGGTGGAAAAGATCAACGGGAGGCAGCGCGACAATCAGACTGCGGCACAGCCGTCAAATTAATGATAAATGATACGACATACTGAAGTGAGAGTCCGGATCAAAAGTCGCCTTTGGCAGCTCGTCAACGTCTCAGGAAAACGAGTTATACAGTACCTATGCAGAGGCCAGGGCGGAGAATGCTGGTAAACGAGGAACTTCCTAGTAATCAAAAGTCTTAATAGTGTCAATACTACCGGGTTCCACACCGCAGCACCTGTCGCTTTTATCCAATTAGCATGAGGACGCTGATTGTCGGACTTCTCCTTCTTATCTGGGGTGGTTTATTGTGGGAGCTGTGCCGTATGCAACTGCACAACAATCCTTCGGCCCAGAGCATTTGCCCTTGCCTGATGTTGCAATTTGCCGTGGTCTTCTCTCCACGTGTTCGCCGATCGGCCAATGTGGCCTTCCCTTCCATTACCTCCGTCTTCCACCCCCTGCCGGTGTTGCAAGAATTAGTTGCCGACATATGCTAGTGCTTTTGCTTTTGTCCCTCGATTCAGGCTCTCTCGGCGCAACTTTGCGGTCTTGACTCGCCGCATACGCAACCTCGCTCTCAGTTGTTCTTTTATATCTTGCCTCCCTTCACTCTACTCCACGTGTCCCTGGCACTTCCCCTAACTGCAGCTTCTTATTCCTTCAACGCAATTCGGGACGCCTTGAAAATGAGCAAGAATGATCTAAAAAAATCTCCTGTTGTGGAGAGCGCGTCTCCCACAACCTCTAGTCAACAACTCCCTCAGCCACCTTTCGATAAGGCTGCTGAAGGTAGGCTCCTGAGGAAGCTCGATGTCACAGTCCTACCTATTCTCTGGCTGCTCTATCTTGTCTGCTTCGTTGATCGCAGCAACATAGGAAATGCCAAGATTCAAGGAATGGACCAAGAGCTGAAGCTCAAAGGTCAGAGATACAACATTGCAGTCTTCGTATTCAACATTGGATACCTGGTTGCTGGTGTGCCATTGAGTATCGTATTCAAGAAGACGGGACCGAAATCACTCGCTGTCATGATGTTTTGTTGGGGTAAGATCGAAATCAGATCCACTGCAGCAAAGCATTAGGGCTAACCTTTACTTAGGCATCACTGTTATCGGATGTGGTGTTGTGAAGAGCTGGGAAGGTCTCGTCGTTTGTCGTCTCTTAGAAGGCATGGCTGAATCGGCATACGTTCCTGGTGCTGCGTATCTTATTGGATCCTACTATAGGAAGAATGAGTTTCTCAAGCGCTACGTGATCTTCTTCAGTGCTGGTATATGCGCAGGAGCTTTCAATGGCTTCTTGTCCTCTTTGATCGCAAAGATGGATGGCGTTTCAGGATATCGGGCTTGGCGATGGTATGTTGTCATCCAATGTGACTCTAACTAACGATTCTCTAACTCTACGTTAGGATATTCATCATCGAGGGGGTCATTACAATCTTTATTAGCTTTGTGTCCTTCTTCTTCATCGTTCCTTTCCCTGAAGATTCCACTTCGTTCAGCCCAGAAGAGAAAGCACTTCTCCTTGCGCGTCTCAAGGATGATGGAGGAGCCGTCGCCAATGATAAGCTCCCAGCCAGGCGTCTCGGAGAATTCTACAAGGACTGGAAGATCTGGGTCGCCATCTTAATCTACCTCGGCGCGGCAGAAAATGCAAACTCTATCACCAGCTTCCAACCAACCATTCTGAAAGGCATTGGGTACACCTCTACTGGAGCACAGATTCGCACTATCCCCGTTTATCTTGTTGCAGCAGTGTATTCTATTTCCATGGCCTATACTGCCGAATACCTTCGCAAACGCTACGTCTTTTGTATGATTGGATTTTGCACCATCGCAGTCGGTCTCATAGTTGAACTTGTCCAACCTAAGGCACCTGGCGCTCGCTATATGGGCCTCTTCTTCATGACTGCTGGCGCGTACCTCGTCATGCCACTCTCCGTGGTCTGGATCGCGATCAACGTTGGCAAGGGATATAAGCGTACTGTTGCTCTCGGTTCTATCGTTTGCTTTGGCAATGGTGGTGCCTTCATTGGCACAAACGTCTTCTTGAAAAAAGAAGAGCCAAAGTTCCACACCGGTTTCAGCACTGGACTCGGCCTATGCTCTATGGGTGCAGTGGCAGCTACAATTATGTTTGTGGGTACCTACCTCGGTAACAAAAAGCGCGATGCGAAGCAGAAGGAATCGCTGGAGGTGTTGGATGAAGGAATTGTTGAGGATCTGGGAGAGAAGCACCCAGACTTCAGATACTCTCTTTGAGCAAGAGATGGCATACCAATCACTGGCGTTCTATTCCTTTTTGGCTTCACCAAGATGCTGCTCATGGCATTAGCAGCAAGCATTTCAAATCATGCAGTCTGTTCCTTAGCAAACCAGTGACCTGCGAGGCATTATCGTACATACTTTATGCTTTCCATAAGCCCCTCTTGAGCAACCTGTACGTCCAATCTCTCCCTCTTCGACTCATTAAATATCAATTGCAAGATACAGTGCGACTACCAAATCACTCGTACTTGTCGGTCATGAGGCCCCAGCAAATTTCTCGATTACCAAGGCTGAGCCCGCTGAGCGATATCCCTCTCTATCGTGTATCTCTTCCAGGTTGAAATAGCCTCACGAATTTCTTCTCGCCGGTCAAAATGAGCATCCGCCTCATCATAGTTAAATTCTAGATCATCAGGGAGTGCTGTTCCGGAAACCCCGCCGAATGTGGACAGCTTGATGTCCTTCCATCCCACTCACTGAGACGCAAACCCTCAACGGCACTCCCAGACTATACCGTCTACTCAGCGTTATCATTTTGACCTTCTTTTGATATTGTTTCAATTCCTTTAACGCCCTCAGCATGATTTTCACGACGCTCGATGAGACGAAAGACGAAACATAGGTTCTACATTTCCAAGACGTAACTTCGCTTCTTGATTATAAATGTTTCTCTGAAAAACTTCAACGAAGAGTATTATTCTTACGTAAAGAGATGCAAAACATGATCCCACCAGACATGGAACGATTTGTTTACTCCTCAAATTGAACTCCGCCGTTCAGTGCTACACCAAAGCTCGTCGTCTTCGATCACCGAACATGAACGATCAGGACCAACATCTCGCTTCGCATGGGGCGGTTACAAAAATTTATCCTATGCATGAGTGGAGGAATGCCTTAAATGCACATCTAGCTGAGCGGCGTCTTGAAAGAAGTTTCCCGCGTTCTAGGAGCAGCCTGCCTGATGCCTGATGTAGGATGAAATATTGGGTAGGTGGGCTTTGTATTAATCAAGATGACATTCAAGAACGGAATCATCAAGTTAAACGCATGAAGCAAATATATGGCACGACAAGAGCTATTGTAGTATGGCGGGGAACCGAACCGGAAGAAGTCAACAGGGCAATACGAGCTATGACAGCGACCCTTCGAGATGCCTTCCAAAAAGGCCGATTAGGACTAGGGTTACGAACCGTGTGAGCATCAACCAACTCGGCAGCGCTTTCTATACTTTCTTATTGTGAATAAACGAACCTTCGTCTTACCGGTACCGTTTAAGCACACGTCCCCTTCCAACGCCCAAGAGAATCTCGGAAACGAAAATAATGCAGTGCATCCACCATACCCACTTCCACCGTAGATAGATACCCCACCTCAAGCGGGGTAAAGAATATAGAGGAGGCGCAAGTGATTTTTGTATCGGCACCAGCGGACCCTCGCAAAGTGCGACAGGTGCTTTAGGCTCCGTCCTGGTGGCTCACTGAGCACTGTCAGAGTTCAACTTTCGTTGGAGGAGATAAGGTACGCATGTCGATGATGTCATAACGATGAATCATTTCGCTTGTAACGTCGATCTAGACGGAGTTCAAATATATACTTCCACGCCACATCAATTTCTTTTCTGTACGCTCTTAACCGCAGATCTTCCGATTCCAACCACGGTGAACACGGTCGTTGGCGGCAGCGCACATCGCCTCTTTTGAGCTTCAGATGAGAGCTCATAGCATGAGGCGTGTATTCGCTTGTCTTCATCTTCATCCTCTTCCTCCTCGCCTACGTCGTTATCTGGATATTCAGCGTCACGATTTACGAACATCAGTGTGGGCATTGCTCCTTTATTCCGCACTGAGCATCGTCGAACTCCAACTGGTACATGAGTCTGGTGCACTATTTTTATATCGACATTTCAATAATGTAAGGAATGGATCACGCAGGAAGAAGTGAAGAGGCCGGGAAAAGAGTACTGCAAAAGCTGGTCATTTTGTTGTGCAGTTTACTAGCTTTTATAATCGTGAGAATAATCGAAAAACATGGTTACCTCTCTGACTAGGGCTTCTTCATGTACCGTCGCTGACAACGCCGTTTAAGTAGGAGGATTGTGAAGGACCCGCATCCCGTATAAACGCCGTACCTCGCGCAGAAACTGTCATATCAGACAATGCAAGGAGGCTGTCTGCAGGGAGAGGAGGATGAACTAGAAGTCCGTCAACCACGGCGTCTCCGAGACGTCCGCATATCGCGCTCACCGATGCCGCGAATGTCTCATCATAACCAAGTCTGCCTGTTCCACCCATGGATTAGCCAGAAAATGATATTTAGAACTCGGTGGTACGCATCTTTCAGATGATCAAAAATCATGTCGCTTCGAACGAAACTGCCGATCGCCAGCGAATTTTTCGATCTTCAAGTATACCCCTTGCATAGGTGGAACCTCCGCTAGAGAACGCTTGGATGACAGATTCTCATCAGAAAGGCCAAGTTTTATGAGGCGGTTATCTGTGGGGCTTCATCCGGCTCTCACAGCATGCCTAAAATTATTGTTTAAGGGCTAGTAAGGGTAGGACTGTTATTCTATTTGGTAGTGAGAGGTCCAATCGATTTATTAGAGGTCAGATAGTTGCAATTTATGGGTTTGGCACTAGGATATGAGCCCCGAGGGATCAGAGATCAGCTGAATTGACCTTCGGAATGGCCTCCGATGAGATGAATTGGCGGCAAGCCTGTGAACAAGAGTGCCAAGCTGACTATCCGACTTACTGGGCCAGTTTGAGGACTGCCTAACAGCTGGTCTAATCGGTTTATTACTAAAATCCAAGGCTAATAGCCCGCTTCAGTACTAGTATGTATCTAGGTCGGATAATTGACCAGGCTGTAACAACTCAATGTATATTGGAGAGGAATGGTAGGAAGCATCAAGGCAGGTTCCAACCCACAACGAATAATGCCACCCATGTCTTACAGGAGCGCTCAATCCACGTGCCTTAGAAATACATTCTCTTAAATCGACATACTGATTTCATCTGACATGCTCTCAATTCCACGCCCCATACACAACTACGCCGAAGCCCTGGTGTTCTTCTCATTCGGACTCATCCTTATACTCACCTTCAGAATTCCAAGCATCGTCATTTAATACAGCTTCCCTTCTCCAATCAATTCCACGCACCAATAACTCATCTCGTCTCATGATGACACTTTTCTTCTTTGCAGTTTGTCGTGACTTCATTCCAGACACGCAGTAGACCGCTTTTTCGGAGCCCTGATCTTGTATGTTGTTTTCCCACCCTTTTGGCTATAACTTCCTTTTCCACTATTCCAAGCAGTCGTCATGATTTTCTTCTTCATTGCTGCAGGAGATATTGGGGCTCTCTGAAGTGATAGACAATAGGCTGCTAATCCAGCGACGCTCGCTGCAGCTAAAGGAGGAAGAAAACGTTAATATGATTCTTGGGACATAGGTGCTATCTCTTCACAAAGCATACCTTGAGATGTTCCAGAGCTTCTCTTAGGCTCAACTTGTTAGTTTGGACCTGCAGGCTATCCATTCATAGGCATAGAAGCCTGAGCGAAGCTAGCCAAGGTCATTCTCCACTTATAAAGTTAATGCAGTTAAGACTCACACTCGTTTTCCGAGGTTGACCCTTGTCCTCGTTTCCTAATACTGCGACCACTATCACGCTAGTTTAATCCAGAAGTTTTAGGTTGTTGTACACGCTGTTGACCCAGCCATCTTCAACTTTATCTCTCGGCCAGTACAGGCTTATACTGAGAACAGCTTTTTTGCCTCTTCCTTTACCAATCGTTACATCCTCGAGCACCTTTTTCAAGCCCTTGGGCCGTACTTGCTCATCTGCGTCCCATCTGACTTTGATGACTACTGGGCTGCAGTGTTTGGCGATACCATATTGTTTTCCAACGTATTTACTCAACATGCATGTTCCATAGGCGCCACCTGCCTCCCCTTTGATATGATCTGTAGATTCAGAAAACAGCCATCGTTCTTTGCCTCTGACGTCGTTGAACTCCTGAACGAAAACAGGAAGATCAGTATAAGTTACTATATTCAAAAATGCGAAAGTGGCCTACCGGACTACCGAGATCGAATCCGTTATCAAGGATGTAGCACAGAAAATCGCGTCCAGCTTCTTCCTCATAAAAGAACTTTCCGCCATACTGTTTCAACCTTCTAAGCGCGATGTGTGGTTTGGTATTCAACTCCATGCTTCTCGCCAGGGTGAACTTAATTTTGACGCTATCACTAACCGGGATAGTGCAATTACCATGACCTGTGGCACAGCACGCAAACAAGCATTGGTAAGACATCCAACACAGTTACACGACATACTAAGGCCTATCTTCCGGGCTCTCTAAATATCTTAAATCACACACACATGCTACGCCGTTTTTTTCTCTGCTTACTTGCCGAAAACTACTCAGCTCAGCACCAACGCCACAGCTCCTCTCCTACACTGCGTTGATCTGACACCCCATCTCATTCCCACGCCGCAACTGAGACCACAATTTTGAACAGCACAACCCATCGCTCCAACCCAGTTCTTTATTCTCAACCAGAACTACTTTTCATGATGGTCAAAGACCACGTTCCATCGTGCCCAGTATCTTGCAACTGGCGTGGCGAAAAAGCCTCATTCTTTGTAATCAAAAACACCAAGATCGACGAGGAAACGCATTCAATCATATACTCGCTTCCACCGGGAGATAGATATCTGCTCGAAAAGTTTGGTTTCGAGGAAACTACAGTTTCCTGGACTGGGGACCTGACACCACAGCAGGAAAAAGCGTTGCGGGCAGAACTCAAGGTTGGTCTAAACTTACTAGCTGCTTTATAGCAATCAACGGTTAGGATTCAATGCTGATGTATATATAGATATATAACTAGAATAGGAGATAGGTAGAATATGTATGACACGTGACAGACTCTGTACAACTTCATCAAAAATGAAGATTTAGTAAGGAATAGTTCTCAATGGAAGAACATTCTCCGTGCTTATTGAGCCAATTCTCGGTAGATATAGACGCAGCGAGATTTTCAGTCCATATTGCGGCATAACCGTCGTAACGGAAAATCAGTAACGGACGTGACACCTTTTTGCGGTGCTGCGGACAATTTCAGAGTCCAAAAGTTCTGGCGTCACGCCGCATGCATGTATGCGTCATTGATTATCTTTATAGTAGGGCGGCTGCTTTGAAGCTTCTGGTAATATCTAATCTTTATTGTTACACAACGTACATCACCACGACTTCATCAGGCTAATTTCTCGTTTCGTCACTCAAAAAGTCGAGCACACCTCTAGTCCAAAAAGTCGACTTGCTCCTCGATTATTTCAGCTGCTGCTTCCTCTTCTCCACTCTTGTCATCCTCCATTGACTGGCAGAAACGGATGGCAGCACTTGATAGTAGCTCTTACTTCATCTTATTCATAACTCATCCTGGAGCAAAACGCAAGTTTGTCGCAAACACCTACCCTAACGGCTTCTAATGGTATGAATTAAAACTTCTATATAATTTATCTTTATTTTTTTGACCAGCTAGTTTGAATGTAAGTAGGTTCTCGAATATGTCTGCCTCTCGACATCAGCACCTATTCTGCCATGGCTGTAGTTCAATTTTACTTTGTGGCCCCCTTTTCAAGCAAAAAACTTCTTGATTCATAATCAAACACGTTCTTCGAAGCTTGCGGTTCCAATATCAGTCCTGAGTCTTCTCATACACTGTGTCATTCTCTTTTATTTCAATACTCGCAATATCGGGCCACCAAGTTTCTAGAAAAAAGGAATTGGGTTGAATGCTAGTTGTTCTATCTGATTTGATCTAGGTCTGCCCAGCTGAGTAATATCTGACATAGACGGATTGATCGTAGAGCCTGCATATGTTTGATTCTGAGCATCTACTGTCGGGTTCGAGTGCATGCAACCAGTCCTCCAAATGCTCATTTGACTTATGCACTTGTTCCCGTCAATACTGCAACGTAAGTAGAAGTGTAGATTATGCAGAATCGAACTCCACCAAGATTCACTCTCTGAATTGCTGAATTGATGATTGACGTAGTCTGTGCTTGTATACTATTACTTGCCTATAGTTGTCGCCATGTAACAGCGCTGCAAACGAAAAGAAAGATTTTGTTATTATCTCTTCGATCGTCTTTCTCGAGCCACTAACACCATATAACACACTATAAACTCCGCATATGCAGGCAGCACAGAGCTAAAATTTAAGCTTGAAATGAAAACCCATAGTGTCTACATAAGCATGGAAGACTACAAGACTTCGACAACTCAGCCCAGATTGTAGTCAAGAGTTATCAGCGTGCGAACCGAACATGAAGTTCGAAGTTCTAGTAAGTTAGAAACAGATCGACCATGCATATCGATGCTCAAAGACAAAATGAGTTCTCAAGCTTACGGACACTGCAACGTTCCAGGTCGAGAATAAGGTTAAGAAGAAGTTCATAGTACATGTTCGATTAGCGTACTCGAATAGAGAGCAATGATAAATTTCAGTAATTAAACTAACATTAATTGATAAACTACAAATAGGAAGATTAAAGCGTACCAGAAATATGTCGAAATTGAAACACAAATTTTGCTACAAGTGTCACAGCCCTTGTGACTTCCTTCCTTCCTATAAGCAAAGACCTACCAGCACAAGTTTATGAAAGCTCCACTCATATTTCAAGGGACAATACCGTTCGCGATACTCCAGTCCGATTCAAAGGTATGAGATTCAACCTCTTCGTCCTCCCCGGGGCCAATCTCATTCACAAGGCTCTAGCCTCATCAAATCAATTGGAGCACCAGAAAAAGTAATCAACTCATGATGGGTCCTCCGGATGGGAGTGTTTTCTTCTTCCATCTTTTTCTCAAAACCCACGATAACAAGTTCCATGTCTGCAATTTTCATTTGAATATTTGCCTCAGTGCCTTGAATTCCCAGAGCTGAACCAAAGCCGACCAATATAAACAGTATAAATGCGAAACTATGGTCTCTACTACGCATCTGCGTCTTCAGCTTTGAGTCTAGGCCTTCTTTCAGGTTGTAGTGATTGATATACGCATATGTTGTAAGTCAGGCACAATATTGGCTTAGAAAAAAAAGTGGTAGAGTTGTTCAAATTATAATCACGTTAGGACGCAAACTTGAAGAGTAGGTAGTTTGAGATGTTTTTCAAAGATTGAATAATGGAAGGGAGACCAGATGTGCTGTAGAATTGGAAGTGAGTAGGCGTGAAACAAGACGCACGACTAGAGTCTATGGAATGTCAAGCTTAAATACAAATTCCAACAGAAGAGAAACATTGATACCAAGGAATTTGCATAGATGAAATAGATTTCCTATTTCGGGACACACAGTAGAGTAATTTGGTGGAAGATGGACATGCAGACTACGTTCACTACTCATGACAACGTGAATCAACAATGGTTTAACAAAAATAATAAAATCCAACCAGAAAAATCAACAAACAAGGCCGGAAACAAAAAAGGAATGGTGTTCGGATAATTGAGATACCCTCAACCTCACCTCCTCGACTACCGCTTGTAACACAGAAGGATCGACAAATCCCTTCCGATTTCGTCAAACCACCATCATCTCATCACTACCATCACTCATCATCTATATTCCAACCACCAACCTCAACCCCGCAAAATCTGTCGATACTCGCCCTACGTCACTCCACATCACACCACTCTCCAATGACAATCTATTATCCCACATTATAAGCGTGAGGGTCGTGCACTCGTCTTCAGCTAACCTTGCAAGCTTCACCTCTCCACTCACAATCACAATCACCCCACCACTAATTGAATCAACCGACGCCCTGGTCGCAAACAAGCACTGCGATCGAGGTGCTGAGTCCCATGACGTTAGACATGGCACGATATGTACCTGAAACCTCTAATCCACCATCGCCAAGCGGAAAAAGGGAAGCCCGCCATCTAAACGTCGCTACCGATTATGATTGGTTGTCAGATGAGCTGGCGAAGCCATCACCTGCTCATTCTTGTGGAAAAAGTAACAGTAACAATGCGCTTCTTGAGGTACGTCGCGCGCGGCTCGGGCAGAAGAAAATATGGAGAAACATGGTCAATGATTCAACAATGCTCAAAATGTGACGTTGGAAAACGGCTAGCGACAATAACAAAGCGTTGCGATCGATAACCGGTTCATGCCATGACGCCATACGCCGATGTCTGGAGATGACCCCACCACTCACCACCAGAAGCGAAGCCGAGAGCATGCCGGGAATTCGGCCGGAATCGGCACTGCCTCCCAGCCGACCCAGTACCAAGAATCCGCATGAAGATTCTCGCACATTCTATTTCCGATTAATCACTAATCTGAAATCCACAGAGTCACATCGCATCGCATGGTCTAGAAGGAGTGTGCTTGCTCAGTGCTTGCTCAATGCTTGCTCAGTAACATTGTTGCAAAGGGGTGGGTGACAGCGCACGCAGCACAGCCACCATCCCTTCTCCTCCGCGGCCCCACCTCGGAACGGCCGCCGCCGACCTGCAACCTTTTGCTTTTCGCTTCGCTTCTCCACGGCACGAGAGCGGCCTAGATCTCAGATCTTGCACCTTAGCTCCATGCATAGCTGTAGCGTAAGAAAACTAATCGCTGGCTACACTGCTGAACGGGGAGCCGAAAAGGGGAACATTGAAATCTAGATCGCAGGTGCGCAATTCTGGAGGAGTGGTTGGCTAGTAACGGTGCGCGGCGTCAGCTCTGCAGGGTTGCGGGAAGGTAGGGCTGGAGGGCGCATCGTACGACTTCCTTGAACAAGGTGATGCTGTGTGTAAGCATACGGAGATGCAGAGTTGGAAGCGCAACAGAGCACTGCTGAGGTCGAGACTCACAGTCGCATGGGTGAAGAGGTGGTGTGTGAGAGTTAGTGCACCCACTTGCCTCAGAACCTAGATCTTACACCGTTGTATCTGCCAGGATCATTATCAGTAGCATCGTAATCACTGCTACGTTCCCTTGTAAGTAACAGTAAGTTTGTGAAGGATCGTGGATCCCTTTATTGATCTATCTACTTATCTAAATCGTACAACCCAAGCTCCCTTGCTTTCAGAGGGGTATCATGAAAAATGAAAGGTGGTGATACAACATGCCCATTCCATAGGCTTCATCATGCAGGGTGCATTGGGGTACGGGTACAGAGCAACAAGCATTTTACAACGATACGAGAGACAAAAGAATGAAAGGGTGGATATTGAGTGATGCCCGCACCGCTCCTCACTACCTGTGATGAAAGATTCCCAAGACTCTTTTCAATTTGGAGGGAGAGAGCGACCACCGCAAGGAAAACATTTTTCAAGGACAATACATAGACAACTTGTCCAGCCCGGAGAGATAAACTGATATTACGAAGAAACGAAAGACTGTTGAAACTTGGAAGTTGAAATACCCAAAACACAAGCCATTCCAGGCTGTAGCCAGCTATTCCGTCTATTGATAATCACTTTTCAATCCAGCCCGTTTCGATAATTGTATCATTACATAGTCGTACATTCATCATTCCACCTCTTTTGAGGTAACCAAATTTGACCCATGAAAAATTGACAGTTTCGCGACAAGGAGATTAGGAGAAGGGAAGTAAGAAAATACGATTGAACTCCGTTGGGACTGACTGTTGCAGTCGGTTAACGCCGGACCGTCCCTAGCCGAATCCTACTGCGCGGAAACTGCTTGCAAAAAATTCAAACGCCGGAAACTCCGAAGAAAGTAAGGACGAGCAAAGGATGAGCAAAAAACCCGTAACGTCAAGAATTGCGGGAATAAGTGTCATGAGGTGCGCCTGAAATTGGTTCTGTGCTCTGACTGGCTGAGCCACATTCCTGCTTTATGCCGATGGAAAACTCTGCAATAACTCGATTGATCGAAGCCTCGAAGGATTTTATCGTTTGTTTGAACAGTAAGAGTTCCATTTGCGACATGGAGTGGTAGGGCGCTGCGCGGGGGGCGTCGGACGGACTTGCCAAGCGGCGAAGCAACTCTCCGTGGACGGACTTTTGTGCTTAGTCGTGATTCCGCCGTCTGCTCGAGTGCTTCCCTGCGAAGTCAACCTCTGGGTGGACGACTCGCTGTGAAACATGTTAGCAAGGCTGCGACTTGGGATGTGGACTTTGGGAATGTGTTCTTACCATATGTCGCGTCAATGCATCGTTTCGTGAGAAGGTCTTCTCTTCGACGCACAGGACGCATCGGACTTTCTGCTTGCGCGCATTATGGATCGTGTCTTCGTGCCTTGTAAGATCGTACGGCCTTGAGAAGATGGTGTTGCAGGGTTTCCCGGTGGTGGGGTTAATGCGCTCGCACTTGTGTGGCCCGGCTTGTGAGTTGCGCTCCAACAGAGCCGCTGATGTTATGCTAGAAGAAGAGGGCATGTTTGCGGCGTTCGCATTGCGATGACCCTCGCGCTTGTGTTTCTGTAGCTTTTGCGGAGTCTCAAAACGCAGCGTGCAGCCATGGTAGGTACAAGTGTAGGTGCCGGTGTCGGCCGTGGATGATGCCGGCTTCTGTAACTGTTCGCTGGGAGTGCTCGCGGTTTCTGGTCCGGCTTCGCTCGCACTCGACTCCATCGAAGTCAAGTGTGCCGGAAAGTCCGGCACTTGCTCGGATGCCGACGGCATGTTGTTAGGAGTGCGATAATGTGATGAGCCGAACTGTAAACCATGCAGATTCCCCGATATTGACGGGGGGGCAAAGGCGAACGAGGAGGGTTGCGAAGGGCCCCCAGCAGATGTTGAGAAGTTTGGTGAGAAATGTTGTGTTGCCCAACTGTCTTTTCGGTAAGACTGCGCCGATGTTGTGTCAAAGCTCGATTGGGTGACGTTTCTATATTGGTCGCCACTGCTGCTGTGGTATTGATGGTCGTACTCGCTTACGCCACTGTCCGGGAACAATGACACCTTGGATTCATCATCAGCCTCGCGGTAATCCAATAATGCGTCCTTTGGTGAGATGGTTTTCGGCTGAGCCTCATCCATTGACGACGTCTTTTTCATTGCGTACGTCGGATCCGCCTTAACATCCTGCTCACGTGCCTGCGCCGCAGTGCCAACCCGCATGCGAGGAGAGCTGAAGTTGTTACTAGGCTGGCAGAAGGGGGAGTCTCGTCGGAACGGCGACACACCCCGCGACATCGTGCTCGACGGCGACTGCGATCGTGCGTTCTGCGCCCTTTGCAGGGTACGCTGAACGACGTCGTTGGAGTTACTGCTGCGATACGGCGACAGCAGCGACGAGTTTGATGTCGCTTTGGTGTGTTGTGGTATCGACTGCGCCTGCGCAACCATTGTCGATGGGTCGTAGAAGGTATCGAGGGCCACGTCCGTGTAAGTCCTTTCAAACTTTGGCACAGTGTGTCGTAAGTCTGGTTCATCGTAAGTTAGGAACTCGTCGAAAAGCCACGAGTCGACCTTGTTATGGAGAGTCTCACCAGTTGGGGGCATCTTGAACCTGTCATCCAAGTCCTCGCCCTGCGCCGTGTGGGGTGTCGCCGGTGAATCGTGTCCATAGCTCGACACCGATTGTCTCGCTGAGTGTCCGAAGCCAGGCAGATCCTCATCGGGAACGTGTTGGTCCATCAGCGCCTGCTTCATTGACATATGTGCCGCCATCGTCGAGTCGGAATAGTTGAAGTTCTGATTCATGAATGAGTCTTGGGTCGGAGTATGAGTAGGAGTCGGTAGGTGATGATTCGAGAAGCCTCTTGATGGTTCGTCAGCGCTGAATGATGAGTCAACATTGGTCGCCGAGGGCGATGGCAAATTCTCGGAGTAGGCGACGTACGGGTAACCGGCGGTGGAACCAAGGCTTTGATATTGAGAGCCACTTGATCCTATCGACGAAGAGGATGACGCGCGTTGGTGTGTGTTGCCTCTTGGATTCTGAACAGGTGTCTGCAGTGACTGGCCGGTACTCTGCACATGGTTGTATGTGTTCCAGCTGTCGAGAGCGGTGGCGGTGGCGTTCGACTGCTGCATCGGCGACTGTGAAAACGCGGTGGGAAGTTGCGGTGTAGGAGTCGACTGCTGGATCCTGATCGCAGGGTTCGAGAAATCGTATGCACTAGTCATGAACGGGTTGGGGTCGTTGGCGACGATGATGGGGCTTGAAAACGACTGCTGCTGAGATTCGAGGTAGTCGTGGAGGAGTTTTCGGTTGATGAATTCTTGTGCGGACAATTGTTGCGAGAGCTGATCGAAGGAGAGTTGTTGCGACGATGGTGGAGATGGTAATGTGGAGGTGGGATGTTGGGGTAGATGTTGACGTCTTTGTGGTAGAGCCAACATTATGTTAGGAGGAGAAAGGTAAGGGACCATGCGGGTGGCAAGATCCTTATAAGTAGCGAGTGACCAAGTAGGAATGACTCGGGTGGGATGGGTCGATTAAAGTTGACTTGATGAGGTGATCGTAATTGTGGAATGTGGTGGAATGCTAAAGTAGTTCGGCTACGCTCGGTGCACTCAGGGCTTAGAGTCTTTTACGGGCCGGAACGATTGTAAAGTTGCTGAGCGAATGTATCGGCTTTCTTGGTGGGTGCTAAAAGTGCGGCGGAATTTCACTTCTTTCATATCTCCACCAAAACGTCATAACGTACAGGGGTGTATGCCAAGCGCCGATCGTGTTTCTAGCGTCATTCTAGCTTTGGCGTAAAGTGCAGGGATGCAGGGTTTTTCGTTGAGCACAGCCGCAATCCACCCTCGGGAATATGCGACACACCACGCCAAAATTCTTTCCACCTTTGGGGTGCCCGTAGGCTGGCACCGCCAGAGGAAGCGATCCCGTACCGTGCAGGTGTTTCCTGAGATAAGAATAACGATCAATGGGCTGTCAGCACCACCGTGCAGACTGTGCAGGATCCTCGTCGAAACGTGCGAAGCGAACCCCGTTACTCATCTTTCGGAGATCGTGTGCATCTCAACTCGGCATCTGAAGCGTCCCCAGATGACGGAGACTTCGCCAGGCGGCCCAGCTGATTAGACGAGTCCGGAGGGGGGTTTGAAAACACGTCCGCCGGGACCTGGCCTGCGGCGCTTGACAACGGACAAATCCTCGGTATGGCGGTGCACCTTACGGCCGTGCATTGATTCGTTTGGCATACATGCCATTTTGTGTATACTAAATAAGGCTAGGCCACTCTTAAGTAGGAGAGTACACGCAGATACAGTGATATAACGCAGGCTAATATTGCTCCTCTTGGACCAGAATCCAGCTGGGTTCCGAAGACGGTTTGGTATTGGACACGCATGCTGGACTGCTGCTGTTGCAAAATTCAAAGCCACCCTTCTAGACAGGTCACCTGCCGTGGCGCGTGACCTCTGCTTGATTTCTTTCATTCGCGGCGATAGGGTTGTATATTTCTTTCAGCTCACCTGGTATCGTGACGCGCACGACTGCAACATGGTAGTAAAAGGGCTTCCTGGCAGTCAACCACCCACAACATATCACATCTTGACATCTCCATGCAGCAATATGTACAGACGGGATCTACTGGCAGCCTAAGCATGCATTCTAATCCGCTAAAATGAAACGTGAAACTGTGGTTTCTTCCATTCGTCCAATGTCGTAGTCACTACGGACACCACAAACAAAATAACCGGCGTGCCAGCTGGCTGTGATCAGCACTCGACAGCAAGGTCTTCGCTACCCCCACGACTAACATAGAGGGTTCCTAAATAACGAGGTCCAACCGAAGGGCGTACATGCCAAATTCTACGCGTTGCGTGCTGCGTCTTGCGGAGTGCCCGCTTAACAGAAACCCGTAACGTGATAAAAAGCACAGAGCGTCGTTGTAACTAGGTCAGGAGTGACAGCCCGGCATAAAAAACGTGGGTTGTGCATGTGGTGTCAAATCTGGCAAGTACACGCTCGGCAAAAGTGATTGGCGAGCGACATTTCTCAGGGTCTCCGGGGCGCAAGGTCTGTGCATAGGGCTGCACAGCCACAAGCGGAGACCCCGACGATCTCGACCACGGCCAACGTCGCATCGAGACCTGGAGCAAGAGTCGTACTGTGTGGGTGCACTAGCCACAGTCCTGCCACTTGTCTGCGGCCCGAGGGCCCCTTCGGCAGATGAACGATACCGAATAAATAGTGTTCAAGTTAGACAAATGTCTCTTCTTTGTTGTACTTCCTTGCACATGGTTGCGCTGGGCGAATGAAAAGAGCGCCAAGCACGCCTCGAGATCGCCGATGACATCACCGTCCAATTCATGCTGGTGTCGGCCAACGTACAAATCAGGCAGCTGGATTCTGCTGCATGCGTTGCTTCAAGATTCTATTTTGGTGAATTATTTCCGCATAGTGATTTCCTGATTTCCACTTCTTTATCCTGTATCTTGATTCAGTCATTGTTCCATTCCCCGTGGTAGGTATGACGGAATACCCCGCGCCTTGCTTGGACCTTCCCGCGGGCGCTATGCGGGTGTCAATGCTAGGGTAACGCCATCCAATCCGCATCCGCGGTTGCGTGATTTCCAGTGCCTTTGGTGGGAGTTGGCAGCCAAATCATCAAAGCTTGCAGGCCCCTGCGTCGGTTCGATAAAGTTTTGTCGCTTCACATTCTTTCTCGAGGAAAGACATGCTGATCATGACGCCTAATGCCTCACACTCTGCGCTTCAGGGCAGGATCCGAGGCTACCCAATACTTCTTTTTTATCCCTTTTCCTTGCGCAATAATTTTTCCTGCGTTAGTTGTTCTATTCCCATCCGCTACATCCTCTTGGAACCCAACCCTAACCTGCTAGGCTGTGGCTTAGAATTTCATACTGCAGAGTTGTATCCAACCATACGGTCACCACCACCACCACTACCACTGCCAAGTCTTATCTCAAAGCAGGATACAGGGAAACCGATAAACTCGCGTGTAGTCCTGCAGACTCGTACGCAGGGCAAGTGGCAAAATTCCTGCAACCCAATTCATCTCAACATTCTGCAGGGCTTAATTAAACTACGTCAACCGGCGTTTCTGTTCTCATCCGAAGTGGTGCCACAGCTTCCGAATGCGGAACATTTGGCGCTAAGTTGACACCAAGAGAATTCCTCATGTGAGATTTTTGGTATTCAAATGCTTTGTGAGGTATCTAGAATTTGGACCAAATCGCGAGAATGAGCTGAAATTAATAATCCGCCTGCTCGGCCGAGCAACTCTCAACAAATCTTCGCGAGAAAACGCGGACACTTTCGGGTCTTTGTCATCCCGACCGGCTCGATTGAAATGCCGAACTTTTGAAGCGGACGAGAAAATTTCGACCGTAACGTCTAAGTCCGTGCCGACTTTGCTTATACTTGGGTGTGCTTCGAATGCGAAGCGAAGCCGACAACCGTGTTGGCACCAGACCAGGTTTTCAGAAGTCTGTAGCTAAAGCATGGTGCCAAGCGCGCACGGCCCACCTACCTTCTTCCAAAAACCCTGTAGTACATTACTCGTGTGCTCACACACAAAAGTCTAGATGATCGCGATTTGCTTTTCTTCTGTTTCAGTTACTCATATCTTGCATAGCGCTCACACCAACATGAATCTGAACAATGTCAGCCAGCCCAGTTCTCATAAAATGATTAGCGGCGCATCAGTACAGGATTTATGGGATAAATTTGCGCTACCGTAGAACTAACAAAAGTCAAATCGTAGGAAATCTAGGCCTATGCGTTCAGCTGTGGCGTCTTATAAGTACGATTGCGCGTACTCGCAACACCATCTCCATGAAGCCATCAGATCTCGGTAATCGACCTCTATCTGGGGTAATCTGGCTTGCGGGCCACGTGGAGGCTCAGCCGGACGAAGGCACGGCGTTAGTCACCGCTGATTCACAGCTGCCTTCCGATGACTCTGGGCCTCATGTATGTTGCATGTGAGGCTGACGAGTAAATATAGGCATCACGCTTCGTCAGCCGCATGTACTCAATGATGGCTACCTGATTTCGAAATGAGGTAGCTGAGCACGCGACAACCCAGAACATTTATCATCATCCTACTCTCTTCGGGCAATTTATAACTCCTTTTACAACTCCGATTAGCCGTACTGCGAGTTTAATTACTATATGGAGCTAGCTCTGCTACAACAGTGCACGAGTAATAACTCCCAAGCATTGTGGAGTCACATTTCTTGGTGTTAGGGCTTACTCCAGCCTGTCCCTGGCGATCTATATTACGATCAGCGAACCTTAAAGCGACGACCAAATGCCCCCTGAAATCCAGAACGTTTATCTCGTGGTGACCTGAAACTGGGACCTGATTTTAGGTCGCCGAACTAGCATCGAAATCACTCATATCGCAATCATTGAGCGGACTGCTCTTGACCATTTGACATGCTCGGTATGCGCCCCGGCGAAGTGCTAGCTATTGCAAATAATGGATTTCAAGGAGTCTAGGCCTCTGGTTACTAATCTTCGATATTTGCGTTTCAATGTCATTTCTCGGCATGACCCTCTTACAGGGAGTAATACGTAAAGCAGACGGCGCAAATATGCATGTTCCGCGAAGCCCCTTTACGTGCATTACAATTTTTAGCTTCCAATTCCTATTGTTCTCTCAACTCTTTCCTAGTCTTTCCAAAGAGCTTTCGCACCACTCTTTCGATGCAAATTTAGGCTCACTCAGTAAGACTATGTAGACCTTTAGGCAGAGTAGGCTAAAATCTTCATACCAATACCCAGACCAGAGACTAAATTCAACAGACATGCAACCTTCTTTCATCCAATCTCCGTATCATCATTGAAGAGAATTGTCAAATCACGTTTAGGACCGGAATCATCATAGGTTGGCCATTGCTTTACCATCTTTTCTCACACCTTTATCAATATTTTTGCTGCTCTAGTATTTTTTTTCATTTTTGGCTTCTGCCTTGTAAGAGTTTCTGCATTGTTCCTTCTCGCACTGCTGGGTCGCACCGGCAGTGCTTCAACATTATTCGGTGGTTGAGAGATCTTGGTTGGAGCGAGGAGGGTGAAATGTGGTTGAGAGACTTTTTGGGTTCTGGAGGACTGGATGAGTTAGGCTGAGGGTAGAACATGATGCTTGAGGCTGTCCTCAGTGCTGCTAAAGTATTCATCCTCGTTTCTTGACGACCTGTCCTCGGTATAGAGCCATTAAGAACTGCATTCGACACAGACGGGGTAGCTGTCTTGAATAAAACTTTACCCTCCGTCGACCGGTGACTTCGCCTAAAAGCAGCGTTCTTAACGGTTATGCAGTGTTTGTTATCATGCACAGTCAGTATGTGCGATTTCTCTACTTGTTTCCGTTCCGAGATGTTGATATTAGCGGCATCGCAGTGTTGTGCGCTATTCCCATTTTAACTAACAGGCTTTCTACTTGACCTTTTCGATCTTTTTGACCTGTTCGATGACTTTTTTTCTTCTCTGTTTATCGCAATCAATTTCTGAACTCTATTCACCTACATAGCTTTATCTAGAAGGAAGTCACCAGCGTCTACCGGAAACCGATAGTTGTGGAAAGTGGTCAAAAACTGTTTCTTGACTTTGGAGACGAGTTGCCGGACTTTGTCCTTGTCACCCTCGATAGTGAAGTCCGTGTTGCCTAGGTAACCGGAATCTTGCATTGACTTCTTGAGGCATTCATGTTAAGCATCATCTCTCCCGTATTGTCTTGAAGAGTATACGGCTGGGCCATGAAGGGAGTGTGCTCTCCAAAGATGAGACTGGATTCGGGTTTCCATCTGTATGAAACCAGCTTACCATTACCAAATCTGACTCTATGATCTATTTTGCTGTAGTGGTCGTCTTCGCTGTAACCGCTGTAATCGCTAAGGCCACTCGACTCCTTTCCATTATTCTCCATTTCAGTAGCATCATGTCGAATAGAAGCATTGACTTTGTTCTGGTGGTCTTCACCTTCATTGTCATTCCTGTTACCTCCTTCGTCTTTTTATAAAGCCTGGAAACCAGATGACTTATTTGCGTAGGTAGAAAATCAGTCACTAGACATGATTAAGTCTTGAGATTGACAAATAAATCCAGTGAACAAATAAATTCTATATACTGTTATACTCTATTGAAGTCACAGAGATGTTATAAGACACAGGCCAGCAGACACATTAAGGTTTAAGGCTATGTTGAATCTTCGGCCTCCCCCTAATTCTACTTAATAGTCCCACAAATTCTGTTTCTAGGGTGGAAAATGCGGTAGCTCAGACGCGTTGATTGGGTTTTCATTGATTCGACTAGCTAATATCGACCTACGAGTGAGAAGAATGGTATTATTAAAATGATCGTACTGTTGAAATAAGGAGATTACTGCTAAGGCATACATTGCTCTGAACAGATTGCGAGTGTATTCGGAGAAGGAGGGAAGATAAAAGCTCCGCTGAACTTATATATTCGATATCTTACGCAAACCTCACAAAGTGTGAAGTGTCGATCTGTTGGAAAAGACAAATCTTTAGGAAATCAAGTCGACACTACGTCCTTTACAACCATGCCATTATCTCTGTAAAAGATCCCCATTTATTTTCCGGTAAACGACTTGATAGAAATTCACATGCTGAATCACGGTTGTTACGCATGATTTGCAGCGCAGCCCTTCATGAAGTCTCGGCAGTGGCATTGACAATGAAAGTGGCATCCCTCAACCATATCACCGCCTTTAAACTATCAAGGACATCAAATCCTAACTAGGAGCTGATAAGCTGGATAAATTTCTCGTAACTCAAATCATTGATGGTAGGTCAATGATAGTTTAAAAAGGCGCGCCACAACTTATGTCATTTGTGACAGTGTCCAGGAAGGCGGTGGGATGGAATGGTCCTGTGCTGAGTTTCCACCAGCTGGTTGTCGTAGACCGTAGTTCTTGGCTGCCGTAGGCGCAGGAGCTGGTAGCACAGTCTGCTTGGGTGAGATGTTGGGGAAAGGTGGCGTGAAGGGAATGCTGCCACTTGCATCAGTGGGTGGGGTAACATACGAAAATGTCCTAACCAGACTATGGTTTGCACGCAGTGAATGTTGATCAGATGTGTCTTGGTGTGACGAAGTTGATCGTATTGATTCTACAGAGGAACTGCCGAAGAAATATCTATAGTATTACCAAGCACGCTAGGAGCCTGCCAAGATAATGAAAGCAAACGTAGAAGTGAGTCACATGAGCAAACATAGAGGTGAATCACATGAGCAAACATGGAGATGAATCACATGAGCAAACATAGAGATGACTCATGCGGCCCACAGGCCGACAAGATTGATTCCTACTAAATCTAACTCTCGGCGTTGTGGTTTCTATCGTTGGATGAATTGGTGTGGCCAAATTGACAGGAGTTGAAGGCGTAGGGCTCTGGTTAGATACGATGAGTCGAGTTCGGGAGAGATCTTGACGATTGTCTGTTTTGTGATTGAATCAGTTGAAGCCCGCTCAGTGGAGATGTAGGTGAGCCATATTTGTTTCCGATATAATCTTGATGACCTGGAATAGGTGTTGGTGTCCGTACGCAGGAGCGATACGGCGTAAAGTATGTCTAGCCCGGTATAGGATCACGTGGTTATACCACGTGATGCCCGTGCACGAGCGCGCCTCCTTAAATATCGCTCGCGTTCGTACATAGACTAGCAGAGCAATAACCAGAAACCTGTTGCCCACCCTACTATCCCCGTACGCTGTGTACACCATACAACTGTCTTATGCCTTGCCAACTAGTGCTCGCACCACTATGCAGCTAGCTGTAAGATCCCTATTAACACTAATTAGTAGTTAATTAGCACAATCAACCACAAATTGGCAAGAAGGAAGACAGAAGTCAATGCTAGGCAGCTAGTGTTCTTCTGTTTTGTTACCTATCTTAACTAATAGAGGTTAATTCCTTTATTGCACAAAGAAGACTCTGTACTGTATTGCAAGCCTAGCACAGAGGAGCATACAGCACTAAAGTAAAGACATTGTATAAGAAGAGCAAGCAACTGTGCAATAAGCACACTACCTACAACAACAAGGCTGTATAAACAARCAACYAGCCACTAGACCACCTGCTRTACAAAACTAATTAATTAAACAGCACAAACCTACAATRTTGCGCAACTAGTTGCTAGAGCCTTTAGCCCTAGTGCTGCCCCCCCTRCGCAAAACAAGAAGCAAGGAGGACCTCTAYGTATACAAACAATATGCAAAGGACACAGGGATATTAGTAGCAACACTTATAAAGGAAACTAACCTAGAATTCTAGGAGGACAGGATTAATATAGCAACATCTACATGCAGGCAACAGATATTGTACGCAGGATGTACTATTGCTAGCCTCTGTACAACAACTATAACTAGCACACAGCTTCTTTAGGCGTATTAGGAAGACTTTAAGGGATAGACATTAACGCAATTAGATAAGCTTAATTATGCATTTAAGAGAGAGTTGCTACAAGTTCTATTAGACAAGAATGTTACGCCTTTAGGGAGAAGCAGCCTAACTATAGCTATTACACTGTACAAGATGCTACAAGAGAAAGCTATTACACCTAAAAAGCTTTGTACATAAACTCTATTACTGTATAAGGCTCTGCACAGAAGCAGACTACTAACAATACTACTAACCCTAAAAGTATTAGTATTACCTGCTCTAGCACCCTAGTTAGCACTACATCTATTACTGTACAAACAATACACACCACCCTATCTAACACCTACTCTGCACCCTTAATTGTACGCACTACTACCTACTACAGCATATACACTACTAGTACCCCCTGTACAATCCCTACTACACTACAACTTATACAAGCTACTACTATAGAGAGAAGTTGCTAAAGAGAAACTCCTAGTAGACAAGATTATACAATTCTAAAAGGTATAGAAAAAGGACAACAACTACACAGGTTAACTGTACAACATCCTTGCAGACAAAACGTAGATCTTTATTAACCTATATTAACAGCTAGATATTTAGGAAACTTAGTACGCAGATATTTTTCTAGATATCCTAGAAGGTTGTATAAATATGTACTATATGCACAATATTAGCCTAGGACACAACTAGAAGCATTTGTACAATGCCTTAAGCAGTTACTTTAATACTAACGTAAACTACAGCTAGTACTAGACAGACTAAACAACAATAACCTTTGCATAATGCTAACAAGAAAACCCTAACAAGAGTTTGCATAAAGTCCTTAAGACAATAATTAACAAGCTTACACTTACACAGAGGGCACTTAGAACAGAATTCTAAGGGGATGTTCTATGTAACGGCGCAGGATATCAGGACGATCGGATTCGGGTGCGAATCACTACCGAGGCATATGGGAGTGCACGAGTGAGAACGAAATACCCAAGATTGAATTGACACCTATAGGCCGGGTACGAAAGGATATTCAAAAGCTGCCTGATCTAACTAACGACACGACTGGTTTATATACACGAAGAGAGATGAGAAAGAATGAAGCCAAGGTACTATAGGTTTGGATAAGGACCCGTATCAGAGTTGCATCAGGCGCTGGTTAGGAACCAAGGTAATACAGGTTCAGGTATAGATCAAGCCTGTATTAGAGTTGAGTGGGGAGCAGGTCAGGAACCAAAGTCCTAGCGGTTTGGGTAGGGATAGGATCTGTATTAGGATTGGGCAGGGAGCGGCTCAGTCACATGATGGAACGATTGTTCAAATTGTTACACTACCCCCCCTCCTAGTAGACAAATAGTCCTATATTTGTGAGGTCTGAATTGCCCTTGTTTGTCCTTGTAAACTGCGTCCAAAACTAGGGTGAATTACACAAAGAATTAGTAATGCATGATTGTGGCACCAAGCTGTTGTTTGGTCAATTCTTTGTTGTTGTAGTGGAAGAATTATGATAACCACTACACAATTGCTTTCACCTCATTTTCTTCTCTAAATAGGGTGCTTGTTGATAGACGAATAAGAGGCTCATATTTCTTAAGGTGAAAGAGGAGTTATTTTGTTGTCGTCAGGGGCAACTACTGTTTTTTACCAGTATATCAACAATCCTACCTTCCTATTTTCTTCTCTTGCTTGACTCATCATACATTTCTCTTGCGTACGTATTGTTTTGTCCGTTTTCCATTGTTGTTGGTTTAGTATTGTTGACCTGTATCGCAGCTTCACGAACACATACATACACACCACGCAAACATGCCACTCCGCGCGCCCCCTAGTGCTTCTGCCTTGGCCTTTTAGGTTATTTGCCTTTGGTCCTGCCGTGCGTTTGCGCGTGGCACAGCTGTACTATACAGTTTTAGGCGTCTAAGCTCAAAGAAATGCTAGTACTGCATTTCTAAGAACAAGAAGTGCAACCCTGTAAGGTTTTATACTAAGCTAAATTACTAGTAATTTAGTAGGCACAACAGTGCTGTTAACGCTGTTGCAGGTTCCCTCCTTTTGTAAGGATGAGTTTGTGACCCTCTAGGGTGCTTTGGCGGTGTGGGAGGCAGTGGAGGAGGGTGAGGAGAAGGAGACCGTATTTAGTGCTGTTTAGGCAGCTGCCTAGAAGGTGGCGTTGATTGCCCAGGTTGTGAAACGTCAGGAAGCCAAGCTTTCTGTAGTTGACGTTTAGGTGGCTTCGTTTTATTTAAACGCTCAGCTGCTCTAGCAGGTTACCTCTCTGGAGACACTTGCATCCTCTCTGGAGACGCTTGTATCCTCGCTGCGTAATAATATTAGTAGGCTCTTAAGCAGTACTAGAAAAGGCGGGGGTTTAGGAGGTGTTTGGGGTGGTTAGGTAGGCAGAAAAGGAGGACAGGGTGGAGGAAGAGGAGGGCGTAGTTGTTGTTGTTAGGGGGCAGAAGGTAGTAGCTGTTAGGATGCGGAGGATGGTAGTTGTTAGGAGGCGGAGGATGGTAAAGACAGTACCTCCATCTCTAATCCTCCTACCAACTTGTTAGATAGAGCAGAGGGTAGTAATTGAGTTGGACGAGTTCTAGATGTACTTCTAGCACTATTCCCCACAATAGTATGTCCCTTTAGGGAGGACTTTCTCCACTCTTACTCTGCTCTGTCATCTTCTAAGTAATCTATGTCTTCTACACTAGCTTCCTAAGCTTTAATCTAACAACTAAGTGCACAAGGAGGTCCTGGCCAATTTAGATACTTATTGTGAAAGGCCTTTAGCTTATATAGGGCTCCTATAAAGTTAGACGCCTTATACTAAACTAGGTTAGGATCATGGCCAACCTATTTGACCCTATACTTGAGCTTGTTGCAATACAACTTGCTGGCTAATATCTCTTCTACTTCCCATTCTTCAACTCTGTTAATAGGGATACTAGGTAGTTTTAGAGCTTCTTGTCTAGGTAGGGGGTCCTAGGGGTCTTTGCATAGAAGATTAGGTGCAAATACGTTGAAGATCTTTAATCTAGGAGGTAATTCCAACTAATAGGAGTTACCCACTTGTTTAAGCACCTTAAAAGGACCTTCCCACTTATTAGATAGCTTTTGGCTAGGACGTTAAACTGCCAAGTTGCAAGTATCTAGGTAGACTATATTACCAACTTCCTAGTTAATTAGTCAACAGTGTTTGTTGACTACTGTTCGCATCTAATCTTGGGCCTTTTCTATGTTAACTTTAGCTGTTTCCTAAGCAGCGTGCATACAGGTGGCCAATTTTAGAGCTTCCGCGTAATTAAGCTTGTTAGTGATTGTAACAGGCTTAGCTAAGTGTTTCCAGTCCCAACTCTGTTGAGGTTCGTAACTGTATAGGATATGATACAGAGTCATACCAATAGCTAAGTAGGGCAGCGATATCTAAGCTTAGTTAATTATTGGCAAGAGTTCGCTCCAATTGTCCTGGTAGAAGGATACAAAAGGGCGCAGCCTCTAGTTAATATACTTGTTCATGATTTCTGTCTGTCCATTAGTTTCTTTGTAATAGGCAGTTAACAATTTAACTTTGGTGCCTATAATCTAACAAAATTTGGACCAGAAACTAGACACAAACTAAGGTCTGCAATCTAAGATAATAGTTTCAGGAGTATAACTAAAGCAATATACCTATTAAATAAACAAGTTGGCCATGCCTTATAAGTTAATTGTTTTGTGGCATGGGATGGAAATCGCCTGTTTTAATAGCTAGTTGATCACTACCATTATCTAGTTGTAACTAAACTTGTCCTTTGGGAATTCTTTAAAGTTAATGTACAAGTGCTGCATAGGACAATTAGGAATTGGGAGTAGGTGGATTAATCTAGGGATTTAGGTCTGTCTTGGATGTGCCTTCTAACATGCAATGCAATTCTAAACATATCATTTACACGTAGCCTCCATACCTTTCTAGTAATATCTTTGGGATAATAACTAATAGGTTTTTGTGGCACTAGGGTAAGCTAATAACAGTTGGTTGTGTGCTTCTTAGATAAGACAAGTAATCATAGGGGAGTCTGCTGAGACACACAACTGGTCACTATAGAGTAACAGTCTGTTCTCTATCTAATATTGCTTTGGCAGTAGTTTCTGTTCCAAGTTAAAGGAGGCACAGTTCTCTTAAAGTAAGGCATTGATTAGCTCTAGCAAATCCAAAGACATAGCTTCTTCCACGCCCTAAATAGTGTTTAACGTGGCTACACAGGTGGTAGTCTGCTTAAGGTATACTAGGGCCAATTCAGCATTAATTTAGTTGTCAAGTTAGTGTAGACCAAGTAAGACCCATAATTAGTTGTTGATTTGAGCTAATCTTAGATTCTCTATGTCCTGTTCTTGACAACTAAGAATATTAGCATAAGCATTATCCTTGCCTAGGGTGTACACAATTTAAAAGTTATACTAAGCCAATACGTCTGCCTATTAGACCTGTTGTGAATTGAGCACCTTGGTGGTCATAAAATATTCCAACAAGCAATAATTGGAATACACCTAGGTCCTGGTTGTAACAGAGGTTAATTCAGCTCTCTATAGTTGGAAGGTGGTAATAATTGCAAACAGTTCCTTGTCATGTATTTCCTAGTTGAGTTCTAAACTAGACAGGACCTTGCTATAAAACGCCACAGGATACCATTTTCTATCTGCGTGTTTCTGCAAGAGGGTTCCTGCTACTACTCTATTAGAGGCATCTGTTTCAACCTTAGTCTCCAATAAAGGGTTAAAATAGCAAAGGGTAGGTATCTTGAGTAATTCTGCTTTTAGCTTCTTAAAGGCCACATTACACTCTAAAGTCTATACAAAAGGGATTGCAGGGCTTTGCAACAAGAGAATTAGTTTTGCAATTTAGGAGAACTTAGGTACAAATTGTTAATAGAAACCACAGAAGCCTAAGAAGGATTTCACGCCTATAATTGTAGTAGGCTTTTTCCAATTGCATAGGGCTTCTACCTTGGCGGGGTCAACTTCTAGTCTAGTGTTAGTAAGGATATACCCTAGGTATTAGGTCTAGGTTACGTGGAACTCGCTTTTCAGGATATTAATCTGGAGACCAGCTTGGCAAAGTCAATCAAATACTTTCTTAACATGTTTAACATAAGTAGCTTTGTCTTTGGAGTAGATTAGGATGTTATCTAGGTAAGCAATACAGAAATTATCCAGATAGTCAATCAACACGTCGTTCATGTAACGCTAATAAGTAGCTAGGCCGTTACATAATCTAAAAGGTAGGACTTTACACTTATATAATCTGTATTAGCTCCAAAAAGTAGTATACTCTTTAGAGGCAGGGTTAATCCTAATTTTGTTGAAAGCCGCACAAATATCCACCTTAGTAAAGATCTTAGCTTTAGCGGGTTGCACTAGCAGTTTGTCTATGCGTGGTATTGGATAGGAATCCTTGCGGGTTAAGGCATTTAATTTGCAATAATCCACACAGATGCGTAGACTACTGTTGGGCTTCCAAACACACAACAACAGGAATGCAAAAGGGCTCTTGCTTGCTTTAATCCAACCTTTTGCAAGGTTGTCTATAATGTAGGCCTTGGTTGCTTTAAGCTCCTCCACATTCTGCTTGTACAAGGGACTGTAGTAATTTAGAAGGGGTTTAGTAAGCACTATCTTGTAATTATAGGTGTGATGTTCCGCAAGCTAATCTGCCTCTGTCTAATTAAACAAATCACAATACAAACTATAGATTTTTGGCAATTGTTTGTTCAACAACTGTTTATTATCTAGATTGTCCACAAGTACGTCCCATTTCTCTTCCAACACCTGTTTAATCTTGTACAAGGAGGTTGTAAAGAATTTGTTTTCCTTTCTCTTTATATTAAAATAGAAGGCGTTGGCAGAAATTATGGCAATTAAGGCTGTTTAGATAACAACTAGAGTAGTCTTTGTTTCTAGCTAATTCTTGTTAGTTTGGAGTGCTTGTAGTGTTCGCAGAAGGTAGGGGACTAGAATTTAGTTGATTTTTAGAAATTAGAGTAAGCCTTAAATATAATGTACTGTGGGGCTGTGGGTCTGTTAATAACTGTCTTGTTCCTATAGGAGATCTCTTCGCCTCACATCCTCCTTGGCATTGTAATCCCGCTTAGGACAGTTAACTTGCATAATAAGGGGAGGGGAAGGCTTGTAGGTTGGGGGATATTTAGTTGGCTAGACAATCTAATTTTTGTCTGTATCAAGTAGGAGTTTGAATTTGCGTAGCTATTTGATTCTAATAATACAATCCTAAGAACTAAGATCTATTACTATAAAAGGGCAATTCTAAATAGTGCGTCTGTTAATTCACATGTAAAGGCAGATGTATTAGTAAACATAGGTCTTAATTGCGTCTTGGAACCCTTTTACTACAAGCTTAAAAGGTAGGCGTTGGATAGGAACATAAAGGGATTTGGATAGGGATTTTGCAATTTTTGTATTTAGAAAAAGAAAACCTTGTGCGCTAGTATTAAGTAACAAGCGTAATTAGACGCTAGCGCCCTGTAAACATAAAACAATTGGGACTTGGAAATGTTTTCCTCTAAACAAGTTCAATAGATCTATGCCTGCTAGATTATACTTGTTTAAGCCTAGGACAGAGAGTTTTCCTAGGCGTCTCTGTTTCCTACCTGATATGCATTAGGATTAAATTCTTTAGCATCAACAAACTCATCTTCTAGTTCCTGTTGTTTAACTTTAATCTTACAGACTCTAGGTACAGGACAATTGTTTGTGAAATGTCCTGGCTTGCTGCAGTTGTAACAGGTACTAGGGGTCAGCTGCCTTTTAGGGGCAGGTGTTTAACTAGGCTGCTAGGGGACAAAGGGCGTAGACTAAGGCGCTGCAGAGCTCACATACAAAGGCTTAGAGTTGTTGGCGCTGTACACAACCTTAGGAGCCACTACAGTTGGCTTCCAATTCTTATCTAAACTAGAACAAGAGGTAGAGGAGGAAGACATTAATAAAATCCTGTCTATTGTTAGATTGTGCTGCTGTTCTATGTTGTAGGCCGTGAGGTAGCAAACTATCTTATTAAAGGAGTCCTCCTATAGGTGTTTGAACCTAAGGTTGGGCATCCTTAGGCTAGGGGTAATCTTCTCCTATAGGTAGAAAGACTACTCTAAAGGAGATACAGATCTGCTAATAGCTGCACTAAGGAATTAAGCTTTAAAAGTGGGAAAGGTTTCACTCTTCTCTATGTTTAGTCTCTAGAAAGCCTGTTAGGCCTCCACTTCTTTGTTGCTAGAGAGGAAATAGGATTAGAGCAGGGAGATTATCTGTTCTGCATTTTAGAACTTATTCTTAGGCAAATTAGATAGGTATTAGGGTTCTAGATACTTTGTAGCTGTTCTAGAAGTGTGTCCCCATACAAGATTTATACGTGCGCGTTTACTCTAAAAATGGTCCGCATTGATTTCTAGTTAGTTAATAATTAAGGCTTGCCACTGTTTGAACGTAGGATTCTCGCCATCTAAGAGTTTAAGGATGTCAGGCGTTTGTTCTGTAAGTTTAATCTAAGATAGTCCTAGGGTGCCTAAAGGGGATCTTATAGCAGGAGGAGCAGGAGAGACTTGGGCGCTTATTGTAGCTAATTTAGTAGTTAGTAGGGGTTGTTCCAGGGGGACAGATTGCGTCTGCATGAAACGCTCTAGCTAGGCTTCCAAACAGGTAATTTGCTCCACAAGTTGGGCATGTCTCTAATCTAACTCTAAATTAGATAATTCTTCAACTTTAGGTTCTGTGGGTGCAGATTTAGTTGTTGGCAGTAGAGGTGGGGGTTTATTGCGCAGCTAGGTTGCTTTACCCTTCTGGCTGGCGCAATTTCCAGACCTGGTGGAAGGTCCTAGGGTTGGTTGGGAGTTGGACATTAGTGTTGTATCCAATTCTAATAGGTTATTAGTAGTCTCTAAGTTTCTACCGTGGCGCAGTCTTTACAACTTTTCTAAAGGCAATCCTAATTGCAGAGGATAGGAAGTTCTAAACCCAAAGGCTTCAGTCAATTAGAGGTCTTAGGGATCTAATCTATAACTAAATAATTTAATGTGACAGTGTGTGAGTCGTACAACCAAATTAGACGCGTCTTAGGGCTTGGACGTAATCAAACAAACAATTGTTGCAATATTATTAAGAGGCCGTCACTAGCTGTCGTGAGCTTTTAAATATAATGTAACAGCGCAGGATATCAGGACAATCAGATTCAGGTGCAAATCACTACTAAGGCATATAGGAGTGCACGAGTGAGAACAAAATACCCAAGATTAAATTAACACCTATAGGCCAGGTACGAAAGGATATTCAAAAGCTGCCTAATCTAACTAACGACACGACTGGTTTATATACACAAAGAGAGATGAGAAAGAACGAAGCCGAGGTACTATAGGTTCAGATAAGGACCCGTATCAGAGTTGCATCAGGCGCTGGTCAGGAACCGAGGTAATACAGGTTCGGGTATGGATTGAGCCTGTATTGGAGTTGAGTGGGGAGCAGGTCGGGAACCGAAGTCCTAGCGGTTCGGGTAGGGATAGGATCTGTATCGGGATCGGGCAGGGAGCGGCTCGGTCACGTGATGGAACGATTGTTCAAATCGTTACATTCTACTGCACACTGCTGTTATATAAGCCTGTTAAGGATAGCTAGAACTAGAACATGCTATGTTTACTATTAAGCCCTTGTGTAAAGCCTTGTTTAGTAACCTGCAAGCAGTGCTTTAAGTTACTATAGACTATAGGGCAAACTAATACCTCTAGGAACTGCCTAACATGTACTATACTAACTGCTAATACAACTCTGTATAATAGGAGAGAAGCTTCCTACTACACAGAAGAGGATAACGCAGAAGATCCCTATTAAGGTTTAGGCTACGTTCTAGGGACAACTGTACACAGACAAAGAAGTGCTTTGTCTACTACAAGGAAGGATGTTAGTTATTAAACTACCCTTGCAACAACTATACGCGTGTAAAGAATTAGTATGTTACCTTATACAAAGGCTTCTATAATAAGCCTCTATTGCGCAAAGCTATTACATTGTATATCTAAGACTTTAAAGGTTACCCTAAGGAAAAAGAGGATTTGCAGGATATAGAGAAAATAGAATAGGAGATTAAGGATGCTAAGGAAGCTGTTAACTACCTTACCTCTGCTACATACCTACACTATGCAACTAGAGAGGACATCTATAGTGTTAAACCTAAGGAGTACACTGAGCAGTTTATCCTTAACAACTAATACTATATAGTATACTAAGGTAAACTATAGGACACAGGCGTAGTAAAGATCTCTACTATTGGCAAGTCTTAACTTAAGGTGTACGTGCAAGAGAACCTATATACAAAAATTAATTAGACACCTAGCTAAACAGATATTAGCTTTAGAGGCTAGACGCTAAAGGGATTAATTAGTACTGTACAAATCTAGAACCTAATTAGTCTAGTTACCTATTATATTCTAGAGACTCTAACACTATTTCTGCTATTACTAGCAGATGCTAATTAGCTTAGGGCATACTTTAACAACGTTCTAAATATTATTGTACGCAAAGATAAAACTACTGTCCCTGTTGTATAAAAATAGGGACACCCTTTCTTTAATGTTGGCAAGGAAGAATCTATGTCCTTCTTTACTAAACTAGAGCTCTGCCACCTCTATTGCTACTTTAGACACTCCTGTACAGAGAGACTCTAGAAGATGCTAACTAGCGCTAGCTATAATGTTAATGCTGCTGTATTAGAAGAGATTAAGAAGTTCTGCCACCTCTACTAATTGTACAACTAGGCACTATAAAGATTTAAGTTTATAATTAAGGATGACACCCACTTTAACTATAAGGTTGTTATTAATATTGTACAAATTAGCAATAGGGACGTTCTACATGTAATTGACGCAGACATATTATTTTAGGCTGCTACTTTCCTAAAATCTATGTCTGCATAAGATACCTGGGATGCACTGTGTAAATGCTAGATTAACACCTACTAGGGACCTCTAGACTATATTGTACATAACCCTAGTACAAACTTTGCCTTAGAGGAGTTCTAAACCTGTGCGAAGATTGTTGGAGCTACCTGCAGGTAGATGCCTGTAGAAGCACACTGGGCAGTTGGGAAAGTTGAGCGTGCGCATGCGCCTCTCCAACACGTGTTTAACATCTTAAAGACAGAGCTAGGCGACTGTACGGATGATGAGGCTATTCTACAGATGGCAGTTAAGGCCCTAAATAATACGGCTGGCCTGCACGGTCTAGTTGTCAGATTGTAGCACTATTTCGGCTACAAGAATAATGTGGTCACGTTGTGAGATGAAAGAATGATGAGTATTGATAAATTGATTGATTGATTGTTGTGTCGCGCCCCAGCCATCATGTTCTCGGCTGGGTTTTATTTCTCGCTTAACCCCATGCGCTTAGTCCTATTTCGTTGATCTGTTGCAGGCCCATTTACGCACATTGCGCCTAATACCACAACTAATACCTGTCCATCTAATACTTTGTCTACTTGGGGGTTATAGAAATACTATTCTATAAACCCCTATATAGCCCTTACATCTAACACACCCCCTTAGCTTGGAAGGCGTTGCAAGCTAGATTAGACTATTGTTGGGGTTTAGTGGACGTGATAAGGTTAAGTTTGTTGAGTTGTGTCTAAATGTCTTCTAGAGGCACTTTGTTTGCTACCTTTTGTTCCTTTACCTCTACTAAACTAAGTTAGGTTAGTGTCACGGTAACCACCGCGACACCAATTCCGAACAACGGTCCCGAACGATACCGAACGACGGTCCCGAACGACGGTCCTGAACGACGGTCCCGACAAGTACTGTACTCCGCAGCACAGTACTTCACACACCCGAACTCGCGCACAATACCGACTAATACCCGTTGCGCACATCATCCCATTCTGACTCACAGTACACCGACGGTGACGACCGTCGGCACTGTACTGCGACTCACAGTTCAACGAGG